>ML829131.1:29598-41820 GCA_009831015.1 Picea engelmannii | reverse complement strand
CCATCAGATCCGGCCAAATCCTTCCAACCCATTTCACTACGGGACGAGACGATCGTTTTGAGCTACATAGCGGCAGATTCCGACGGTGGAATCCATTGGGGTGCATTCAGTGCCCAAGGAGGGGCGCAAACCCCCCAGGGGTCAAGATCTAGTGCCGTAGAGGTCCATTCGGGGTTCCGTCAAACATTATTTCCAGTGCAGCAGCCAGGGCGCATTGATTGGAGCAGTTTCGAGGACATTCTGACGGTGGAGTTTTGAGATTGAGTTTTCCAGCTGATAGCGGTCACCGTGCTCATCCGGGATCGTTCATTTTGGTCATTCTATCCGTGCATGCAGCAGATCTGCTGCCTTCTTGCGGACACGGCTATTTCTTTGCTATTTGATTGTATTCCAGTACAGATCCATGAGATCTGACTGACGTTTAGTCGATATATTTCAGTAGGCGATTTGTATTCCCACGCATGCACTGTTATTATTCATAATATTGAGTTGTTGACCTTATATGCTATTGCATGCGTCATTTTATGATTGTAAGACCTTTGTTATGCTACATGCAAATATAATAACCTACATGCAACCATAATAACTGACATGCAAACACTATAAACAAAGATCATCTACATCAAACCCTAAAACGCATCCAGAAACCCCCAGTGTATCAGATCTGCACGTTGGAGTAGTAAGATTGTAGCAAATATCTTGATCAGCCGGATCAGGGATATTTCAGAAACAACTACGTACTTTGAGAATGGGAAAAGATGATACAATTGCTACCTTCTTCTCCAAAATTGCTCAAACTAAAGATCAACTTATTGCAATTGGAGTTCCTGTAGATGATGATGACCTTGTGCAAACTGCTTTTGATGGACTTCTTGAGTCATGGGGAGTTTTTCTTGCATCTGTAAATGGAAGAGAAGTCCAGCTTAACTTTGACAGATTATGGCATGACTGCTTAGAAGAAGAAGGAAGACTTGAAAGTAGAAATGAGTCTTCACTTCTAAGAGATCATGCCCTTTCAGCGAAAACCAAGAAATGGAAGAAGTTCCCTCAAGCTAAAGGCAAAGGTAAGAAACCTCAAGGTAAGTTATCTCATGTCAATCCCCATTTATCTAAAGTTAAATGTTTTAACTGCAATAAGCTAGGACATTAAGCAAGAGATTGCAGGAATCCTCCCTCTCAGCAGAAAAGAAGAGGAAGATTCCAAGCCTCAGTTGCCATTGAAGAGGCTAAACCTCAAGAGGAGCCTTAAAGAAGATAAACCAGGGCTGCCACCAAAGAGCAAGAACATCAAAATAAACATTATCTTATCTCAGCTCTTTCCGGCACTATTACCAAGTCAGAGGAGATTCGGTTAATAGACAACAGTGCTTCTAAACACATAACAAGGTTTAAACAAAATCTTGCAAACTACCAGGAAAAGAAATTCAATGTAAAAGTGGAATTGGGTGATGATGGTACGTATGAAATAAAAGGTTATGGAGCTGCTTCCTTCCAACTCCATTCAGGTAATATCTTTCATATAGATGAAATTCTTTATGTTCCTGGTTTAAAGAAAAATCTAATCTCAGTTGCAGTGTTAAAAAGCAAAAGTTACTCAATTGCTTTTATCAGAGGGAAGGCTCTCATGTGGTCCTCAAATGAAGATATAAGCGCTGATATGATTATTGGAACTCGTGAGAGTGGTCTTTATAAAAGCTCAGGACAAGTTATTCAAGCTCTAGCTCACGAGAGGGTAAATCCCTGTGAGCTTTGGCACCAAAGATTTGGACATCTCAACTACAACGCACTTCCAGGTTTGCACAATATGGTGACAGATATGTCAGTATTTTCTTTTGAGCATGATAGTGTTTGTAGAAGTTGTGCACTTGGTAAAAATACAAAAAAACCCTATCCTCTTAGTAATAGAAAATCAAATGGCATCTTAGATCTAATTCATTCTGATCTTTGTGGGCCCATGACTGCCCCATCTATGAATGGTTGTATTTACTATATCATTTTTATTGATGATTGTTCTCGTAAAACTTGGATTTATTTCTTAAAGACTAAAGATGAATCTTTCAGCAGATTTCAAAATGTTAAGAACCTCGTTGAAAATCAAACAGGCAGACACATCCGAGTTTTTAGAACAGACAATGGTAAAGAATTTGACTCCTTCAATTACGATGAACTCTGTCGGGCTTCTGGAATTAATAGGGAGCTGACTGTGCCATATAACCCCCAACAGAATGGGGTTGCAGAAAGAAAGAACAAAACTATCTGTGAAGCAGCCAGGGCCATGATGTATGACCAGAACTTACCGTTATCTCTTTGGGATGAAGCTGCCAGTACTGCAGTCTACATTTAGAACAGATGTCCACACAAAGCTCTTGAAGCGAAAACTCCAGAAGAAGTTTTCACTGGAATAAAGCCTTTAGTTGATCACTTGAGAATCTTTGGCAGTCCAGTCTATATTCACATTCCAAAAGAAAAGAGAACTAAGCTAGAGCCTTCCGGAAAGAAAGGAACTTTTGTGGGATACAGTGAAACCTCAAAAGCTTACAAGATTTATATCCCAGGTCAAAAGTTCATTGAAGTAAGCAGAGACGTGACTTTTCATGAAGAGACAGTTTTTCGTCGGGCCAGAGAACTTCCATGTAATTCAGAGGAGCAGGAAGCTCCACCACTTGATTTGCCAGATTCTCCTCTTCCAAATGAGCAGAGGGAGGAAACCTCAGAACTTCTAGAGGATCCCTCAAGGGATACTATTGAGTTTCCAATGGAGCTACCTCCTATTAAAAAGAAACCAGCCTGGTGCCGGGAAATATTGAAAGAAGCAGAAAAGCATTCAGCTCCTAAGGGCACCTTCAGAGAAAGCAAGAAACCAAATAAGTACTCCGGTTTCATAGCTAATTTAAATACTGTGATTGATTCAGAACCTTCCACATTTGTAGAAGCCTCCAAACATCAAGTGTGGAAAGATGCTATGAATGAAGAATATGATTCTATTCTAAAGAATGATGTATGGACCGTAGTTCCTAGACCTCATGGCAAATCAGTAGTAACTTCAAAATGGCTGTATAAGATAAAGCATGCAGCAGATGGCAGTATTGAGAAATACAAGGCGAAATTCGTGGCTCGTGGTTTCTCTCAGAAAGAAAGTATTGACTACGACGAGATTTTTGCTCCAGTTGCTAGATATACTTCAATCAGGATTATCATCTCTCTTGGAGCAGTTTTTGGTTGGAAACTTCACCAGATGGATGTTAGGACTACTTTTCTTAACGGTGAAGTTGAGCAAGAAGTATATATCGAACAACAGGAAGGTTTCGTGATACATGATAACAGATTTCATGTGTGCAAACTCAAGAAAGCTCTATACGGGTTAAAGCAAGCCTCAAGAGCTTGGTATGGTAGAATAGACAACTTTTTACAAAGCCTTGGATTCACCAAGGGCATAGCAGATTCCAATCTTTATATAAAGATTGTACAAAATCTTCCAGTTATCTTAGTCTTATATGTAAATGATCTGTTCCTCACTGGAGAGGAAAACTTGATAGCTCAGACTAAGAGGGAGCTTTCAGCTGAATTCGAAATGAAAGACTTGGGGCTCATGCACTATTTTTTGGGCTTGGAGGTATGGCAGAAACCAGGAGAGATCTTTCTCTCACAGAGTAAATATGCAGTTGATGTGCTTCGCAGATTTGGCATGATGGACTGCAAGTCCATCACCACTCCAATGATCTTTAATCTAAAGAAACTACAAGATCAAGTTACAGGTTCAGATCCAGAAGATCCCACCTTATATCGATAGATCATTGGGTTTTTGATGTATCTCGTACATATGAGACCAAACATTTGTTATGCGGTAAATGCTCTCAGCCAGTTCATGTGTGAACCGAAGCATATACATATGGTTGCTGTGAAGCATATTCTGAGATATGTTCGGGGAACTATAGCTTATGGTCTCAGATACACTTCYAGTGGAGGTGTAATGCTCCATGGTTTTACAGATTCARATTRGATGGGCAGTACAGTGGATYGGAAGAGCACTTCYRGATATTGCTTCAGTWTGGGTTCRRCAATGATTTCCTGGTCCAGCAGGAAACAGGGCTCCATAGCCCAAAGCACTGCAGAAGCAGAATACATTGCTGCAAGTGCTGCTAGCAGAGAAGCAGTGTGGCTTAGGAAGCTACTTTCAGACTTGTTCAGTTCAGAACTTGAACCCACAGTCATTCACTGTGACAATCAGAGCTATATAAAGCTCACCGAGAATCCAGTGTTTCACGACAGGTCGAAACACATTGAGATGAGATATCACTATGTTCGAGACATGGCACAGAAGAACGTTCTCAACATTCAGTATGTTTCGATGGCAGAACATACGACATATATTTTTACCAAGCCACTGTCCCTGACAAAGTTTGTATACTTTCGTGACAAGCTTGGTGCAGCTGAGAATGCCTCTCTTGCTGAGAGGGAGTGTTGATTTTAAAGCAGTTGCAAAAGCCATTCTCTGGGAGGATGGCAAAGACCCTAGTTGAGATCTAGGGCCCCTAGTGCACAACTGGGGTTCTTGGTCTGGGACCAAATAGTTAGAGCCATGGCAAAAGACCCTTGTAAGGGCCCCCAGTAGATGACTGGGGTTCTTGGTCTAGGACCAAGCAGTGAAGACCCTTGTGAGGCCCCCCAGTAGATGACTGGGGTTCTTGGTCTGGAACCAAGCAGTTTAAGTCCTTAGATATGTCTAGGGACCCTGGACGTGTTCCAGGGTACCCATGTCCAAGGCATGGGTTGATCCTTGGTCTTGTACCTTTGTGGATAAGACCCCAGATATGTTCTGGGGCAACCTGGTCCTTGATCAGGTAGTTGTTGGTGTATGATCCTCTTTGAAGGTTGACATGACCACATGAGGGATGTATCCCATATGCAGCGATGATAAAGTTAAAAAGGTCACCTTGAGAATTATATGGACTTGTGTAAACCTCTCCTAAACCCCCCACCCTTGGTTGTTGGGCTTGAGTTTGTTTGGGGTTTGTGTTTTGTATTTTGGGGTTAATACAAGAAATATTTAATTAATATAAATTATAAATATATTTAATTAATATTTATATTAATTAAATATATTATTTTTAATTTTATTTCTTTTATCTAACCCTCACCCAAAAGTATAAATAAGAACCCCTCCCCCTTCATTCCTACTCTCATCCTTCTCTTCCTTCTAAGTGTGGCGGATTGCTCCCTTGTAAGCCTGCGACCTCCTTGCAACAGTTAGCGGCCTCCTTGTAATAGTCAGCGACCCCTTTTATTGACAGCCATCAGGCCTCCCTTTTGTGGCAGAATTGTTACCAGGTCCTTGCTGATTTTTGCTGCTATGTGAGTGTGGTGAGTGCCTTCCACTGCTGAGAATAGTTGTGTTACTGCTCTCTTTGGGTACTGCCAGCCAGCCGTCCTTCTACTAGCCAACAAACCCTCTTCAACAGGTTGCCATCCCCTATCTGAGCTTCTTGTGAAGGCCGCGACACCCTAAGCAAGGTAGCTGGGCTATCTTTTAAGGCAGTTGTCCCTCCTCCTGGCTGTTTCCTTTATGCATGAGGGTTTGTGGGGTTTTCTGAATATACTTGTGTGAAGTTCTGGTGGTGGTTTAATAGTCCTATAATTCTCTTGGCAAGAGATCTAACCCTTGAGGTAGATCCATGATACTTGATTTTTTCTGAGCATATTCTTAGTGGCACTTCATCCCTTGTGTGAGGCATGAACTTCTTCATTGATTAGAGGTAAGACATCAGAAGTAAGCTACTTTATTGTTCAGATCAACTTGTTAATTTTTAGAGCTGTGTGTTTTTTAATTCTGGAATCTATTAGTGTTTAGATCTGTTCTTTAGATTTATCTATCATTGTTTAGAACTATATCAGACCTAGTGTTTAGATCTGTTCTCTAGATTATCATTGTTTAGATCTATATCAGATCTATTGATTAGATCTGTTCTTTAGACTTATCTATCATTGTTTAGGTCTATATCAGAACTATTGTTTAGATCTGTTTTTTAGATCTATCTATCATTGTTTAGATCTTTATCATAACTAGTTTTGTTTTGATCAATCTAGATCTAATTTAGAAATCCTATGATCTTGCTTACTTAGAAATAGATTTTGTTTTAATCTAATCACTGTCAGTTTAGATCTGAGTGTTGTGCACACTCGGAAATTGTTTAAGATTCAAATCTAATTGTTGTTCATTCTCTGATTTGATTTCCTAAGTTCAACAGTTCAATATTGTATTGCTTTTCTGTTCTAAGGTTTGATTTATTTGTTCTATCTAACTGAAATTTTAAAAGACAATAATTTTCTATTTTACTTCCCTAAATCTAACAATCACCTTATCCCACACTTGGATGAGAAAAAGACTGCCAAGGAGATGTGGGAGGCACTTAAAAACTTGTTTGAGGTGAAGAACGAGAACCGAAAGATGGCCTTGAAGGCTAAGCTGCATGATACCAAGATGGGCAAGGAGGAGAGTGTCTCTTCTTATCTTACCCGAGTGGCTCAAGTAAAATATGAGCTGGCTGCTGTTGGAGAGGTCATTACGGATTCTGAGTTGGTGAGGATAGCCTTAAATGGCTTCACCAAAGAATGGAAGTTTTCGTGAAGTGTGTGGTTGGACGTGAGCATCTACCAGATTGGAGCAGACTGTGGGATGACTTCACTCAGGAAGAGATCCAGGAGAGATCTCAGAGCAGTGAATATAAGACAGACGGAGTTTATGAGAATGTTGCTCTTACTGCAAAGAGCAAGAAGAAAGGAAGTTTCGGAAGGGACTTGACTAAAGTCAGATGCTATTGTTGTAACCAATTGGGGCACTTTGCCTCTCATTGTCCTGAGAGGAAGAAGAAGACAAAGTCAGAGGGGCTTGAGACAATTGCTACAACAACCATGGAAGACTTTGCTTCAAGGTACGAAAAGGAATTTTCTTTGGTGACCCTAGTTTCCAGTGTCAGCAACGGAGGATTTGGAGGTGATATCAGATGGATTGTGGATAGTGGAGCCTCTAGCCACATGACGAAAGTTTGGCGAGTATTCCTAGATTTCACAGAGATTGGTCCTGGCCGACAAGTGGTAAATGAAGGTGGTATGGCGAAAGCTGTACATGGAGTTGGGAATATTAGATTCCAACTCGAGTTTGGGGGACTCTTGGAGCTTGATGGAGTTCTCTTTGTTCCAAGGTTGAGGGTTAGCTTGCTCTCAGTCTCAGCCTTGGAGGATGTAGGATATTGCATTTTGTTCAAGAGGGAACATGTCTTTATCTACAAGCAGGGAGTGGACCCGGTGGAGCTGCAGCTGATCAGTGACTGAGTGGACAGGTTGTATATGTTGAGAGGACAACCTCTAGTGTATGATTCAGTGTCGGATGAGGAGCGTGAGGAGGCTTCTGAGACTGCGGTGGCACCAAGGATTCAGTCTTGCATTCCTAGAGAAGAGAGCGAGTCTCTTTTGAGCACTGGCAGGATGCTTAGCCAGGTTGATCGAACCAATGCTCAAGATGAAGTGAGATTAGGGTTCCAGGATGTTGCTAGGAGAAGATCTTCTAGTTCGAGTTCTGTGCAAGTGTTGAGGATGGCTCCAGGTTCAGAGGGAGCTCCTACAGAGCACAGTGTGATGGGACCAGATGATGGAGGTGGCAGCAAGTACATCCCTCGCTAAGAGGGAGTGTTGGCTTTTTAGCTCGGGAGGTACTCCGCATGTTTTGTCTTGTATGCGGATGTTACCTCATGTTTACACTACCAAGCACTTAACTTTGTAATGAGTTTTTATAAAGTTGTTTTAAGTGGTTCTTTTATTAAAGTGACTTTTTAATAAAGTGTACCTTCTAATTTTAAAGTGACTTTATTTTCATAAAACACTTATGTAATAAAGTGAAATCACTTTAATATTTCAAGTGATTGATTTTGGAGGGAATGGATGATGACCCTTGATCTTGAAAAAGGCAAGATCTAATCTTGGCCTTTGGATTTAGGGTTGGGGAAGGTGAAAAGACACTTTGGAGGGAAAATGTCATTTTCAGATCTATAAAAGAATGCATTGGGTAGTGTGCAAGACATGTTGAGAACACATCGAGAAGACGAGAGGAGTTGAGTGAGAGAGATTTTCTGAGTAAGCTTGAGAGAGGAAAGTGAGCAGCTTGGAGGGCACATTTCCGAAGGAGGAGGGCACATTTCCGAAGGAGGAGGGCACAAATCCCAAGAAATTTTTTCTGTGTTTTTGGGTCGAGTTATTTTTCTGTTGTGGGAGGCTGTACTGTACGGATCCGTACAGTCCATACAATTTCGAACAACTGTACGGATTTGGCACGAAAATCAAGGCAGTTTTGGGTGCGATTTTTGAGGTGGATTTCAGAATCTTGTTTGTTGTTTCTGGGCTGTACGGAACAGTCCATACAACTGACTGTTGGCACGAAAATAGAGGTATGGAAGAGGTCGTACAATAGTACGGATTTGGCATGGAAAACGAGGCAGAATTTGGTGTGACTGTTTTGGTGCTGTGAGGTATTTTCCTTGGCTGGAAATGTGTATGTGCTGCTGTTTTGTACTTTCCTGAAGCTGAATAATAATATCTCTCCCTCTCTCTTGTTGGGTTTCCCCACATTGGGGTTTTCCCTGGCATTTGCCTAAATTTCTGAGTGTTATGGGTTGCTGTCCACTATGTTATTTCCGCTGCTATTTTGCTTAGCAATGTGTATTTTTGCTTATGGAAATTTCTGAATGTGGGTTTATGCATTTATGAAGTTTATGAAGACAGTGATCTCTAGGTTGCTAAGTGTTTGACATTATATTAGCTTGCTGATTTTTGTCATTAAAAATGTACACTAAAAAGGACCAATGCCTTATGTCATGGCTTTGCAACGGACTACTAATTCTCAAACTCTATGTCAGATCTTGAGCATGTGGAATGCAATGTGATGTTAACTTTTTACATTGCATTCAATATTGGTTAAACCATGGGAACACATGAGGAAATCCAAGAACAGTTCTCTTTGAGTTTGACTTGGACCTAGTCCACAGATAATTCTTTGTGATCTTTGCTTTGTTGGCCTTGTCGACCAAGGAAACAAATCCAAACCTTTATCCCAAAGAAGCAACTAAATTGCATGTGGATGCTTGGTTGATCTCTTGGGAAACTGCTGCGATTATGTCCATACGACTCTTCGATGTCAACATTGACTTCTTTTGCTTTGGTGAAGTTTCTTAAAACTCAGATAACTCTGTCACACGCATTGGGTTGTCTTCCTACGAATCCAAATCAATATAATAAGTGTCACGAGGAATAGTAGTGATCTTATTCAAATTCAAATCTTTTCCAAAATCATTAGAATCCTCTACAGTTCCTATGATCTGCAGGGTATTTTGAACTATTCATATTTTAAAAAAAGCAAGTTTTAATGTCTTTAACAACTACAAGGGTTTTTTATACTATGTGGATGTGGTGGATCTCAAACCTGTATTGGATCTAGCAATCTCCATTTTAAATTTTTGTTGATAAAGAAACATAGAAGACATTGCTTTTCGATTTCGTTGCGACGATTTCTCAATCTAGGCAGAGATGGTGAGGACTTAGTTTAAGACTAGTCTGCCAAGGGTACCAATGTCCGTAGTAAATGATATCTCTCTTGATGGTTTTGTACATTCATTGACATACCCGTTACAAGGTCATTCTATAAATTCAAGAAATCAAGTTCTGTGAGACCCTCTCGAGAAGGCTCTTCTTCATCTTCTTCTTGTTCTTTCTTTTCCATGTTCGCGGCTGTTTCTTTTTTAGAGTCAACAACAAACTTAGCCTTTTTACTTTGAGTTTAATGAGGTATGGCTACTGCAATATTGGTGGTTGTCTTTTGTTTCTTCTCTTGAGTAGCTGCAAGTGAGGAAGTACTAGTGGGCTCCACTTGCTCCAATTGGTCAACCTTCTCACCTGTGTTCTTCATGTCTTGCTCCTCATCTTGGCCCCAATGTTTGAGGATCCTCTACAACCTCTTCTTCGTCAACACATAGGGAAATTGCTCAACAACTTCATTAGTTGTCACTCTGCTATCAGACAATCGACTTTGTAGATAATCACTGTGTCTATCCACTTCAAATCGATACCATGCTTCGTAAATGTCAATGAGATCAGGAGAGATCCACAACAACTTGTTTATGGCATTCACTATCATTTGGTAATAGTCTTCAAGACATCACTCCATTGTGTGCTGCGCCTGCTTAGAGTCAAACAAGTGTGTGAGCTCTCTATACTTCGGTCCGCAAATTTTGTCCTTAGGAATGTCTGGTAGAGTCCTACTCGGGGGATCCTCCCACTGTGACATTACTAAAAGCAACATAAGGACCCATACTTCAATTCTTGATTGGAATCTTGCGTGTTTCTACAAGCCTAGATAATTTCATTGGTCAAGTAGGTTACCTAGTCTAGTTGGATCCCTTGTGTGTAGAAATTTGCATCTCGAATCGCTGCCTTAGAACACTCATGTGGCCAACATTTTAGTAGGATTTGTGTCAAGAGCAATTGGGGCACAACAAGGATTAACATAAACTTGATTGATCAGATCTTATACCCTTGTTGAATCTTTTGCACCACATACTTCACGCAAACATCTTCATTGGGACCAAACTCCTCATTTGAACCCTCAACAATAGACTTAGCTTGGAACACCACTATCACATCCTCTTCGTCATTGGGCAACCCATTTACGAGCTTAACGATATCTTCTATTATCAGAAGCTGTCGACTCAATCCAATATTGCTAGTATGCGTGTAGACCAATATCAACCTGATACACTTGTTCACTGTAGGTTAAGTTAACTAGCACTTTAAAGTTAAAATCCAAAAGATCATTGCTAGCCCATGGGCAACTTGGAGGGTTTATACAATGCCACCTCAACAACCCACTTCCACTCTTTAGGCTGATTCTCCTCTGGCTCAAGGGGGCATCCCTAGACTAGTATTACTAGAGCTAATGCAATAAAGTCCAAGGTGAAAATGAAGAGATGGCTCTAGTAAAACAAGTTGATAAATTTTACTAAATGAAATGGATGAGTGGATTGAAGATTAGTGTCTTATCATTGGGAAAATGAGGTCAAATCAAGGCTCAATGGGAGGCTGTTCTAATGAGGAATAATGACTATTGATGCTGAAGTGTACAAACTACAATAATTCATTTCCTTGCTGCCCCAAATTGCAGAAATGTAACTGTTGAAATAATGTAACTGCGAAGAGCATTCTTATTATTATTGTTATTTTATTCATTAGATTAATCCCCATTGTGGATTAATCATGTCGGTAATTGTATTAGGACCAAATCCCCTTTTGCGGATTGGTCATCGGACAATTATAATGGGCAGAATAAGAAGTCGGCCCTGCCAGTGAAACCCTCTCACACGTGCCAGTCTTGTATATATAGGAGGCTAGCGCCTCACTTTATCACACAACTCACTTGCTCATTATCTTATGAGGCAAGCTGCAATTACCAGTTGGAGAGAGGAGAAGAAGAGTGGCGCATCTCTTGGAGAGGACTATTTGTATTGGTTTGAGTTATCTCTTGAACATTGTATAAGCTATTTATGATAAGGAAGTTTTTGCTGGGTTTTCTTCCCCTAGAGAGTTTCCCAGGATAAATGCTGTGTCTCTTGTGAATGTATATTTCTCAGTGATCTTGTTCTTATGATGCTCTTATCTATTGAAATGCAAAGAACTATAATAATGGCATAAACGTTAACATGGTATCAGAGCCAACCTGAAGGAAACACAATTTGCAAGAAAAAAACGTCATTGTTGCAGTACCTGCAAATTAGGGTTTTGCAAAAGTAACTCTTTTCAGCTCCCTAAACACCTAGAAAGTTGCGCCCTCCCCTCAGGATCAATTTGGCACTTAGAGGGCACCTTTTCAGTGGCTGGATCTGCCGAAAAGTGAAACCCTAGTTTCACAAAAGTACCAGAAGTACCAGAAAACTAGTACCAGAAGTACCAGAGTACCAGAAGTACCAGAAGCACCAGTCCAAAAATCTGCAGATCAGATTTGACGGGGTAAAAATTGGTTTTTCTCAGATCCAAGGACACGAGGCTACTCGCCTCAGCCAAGCGCACCTCCTGGTAAGGTCAAAATTTGATTTTAAGCACTTTCAATTTTTGGTCATTTTCGTAGCCTCAAGTACAAGATGTCTGCAAGCACAAAGCTTGTTGAGAAACTAGAAGGCATAGACA
>ML829130.1:18786-58466 GCA_009831015.1 Picea engelmannii | reverse complement strand
CACACAAAACTAAGGTCACATATTTAATCTCACCTATGGTCGTTTGTTGTAGACTATTATAAGAGAGCATGCTCCTGGCGTTTTCATTTGTACAAGACAAGCCTAGCTCTTCCATAATAATCTTCAACATCACACTTGGGCCCGAACCACCATCAATGAGGCAACAATGAACGATTTTATCCATAATCTTTACATAAATATAAAAAGGGGGATTTTTTTACAGGGTATCTAAAGTTATGTACACCTACTTTATTTACAGACGAATCCTCTTCATTTACCTCTTCATAAAGGTTGGCTACAACAAAATCTTTTCCTTCCATGAATTTTTTTAGATGCCTCTGTTGTTTAGGGATGACAACCGTGTCCAGAAGGGTTGCATCTGCTTTAATGCTGGCCAACTGATTCAGAATATTGTATTTGGAAGAGGGGAGAGGAGAAGTTATTCCTTGACTATCAGCAACCTTAGGAACCTGAACAGTAGCAGCTGGTGATGATGAGCTTGGGCTAGAAGAATTGCGGGGAGGATCATATTTTCCTTTGGGAGCGTAGGATTTGTTCCTAGTATTTATGATCATAACATCTTCCGGCTCAGCAAAATCTAGGACAACGATGGTAGTTTCTGGTCTTTTACCAAAGATCTTATCTCTGGCGCTCTTCATTACCTCACATGTGGCTTCCTCGTGGTGTTCCTCACAAAATTTACACCAACTTCGAGGCAAGATAGCTTTAGGCTGAAAATCATTTTCAATTGGATTTCTAAAGGGGGTGCAGAAGAGGATGAAGCTCCAGGGGTGAGAGGGGAAACATTTCCCTTCTGCTCATACGCTATCATATGATTATTCATATCTTGTACTAGTTGTAAGAGGGCGAACATGTCTGTTTGTTTAACCGGTTCTGCATGAGGAAGACCTTTTCTTTCAAGTTGTTCTTCATACTCTAAACAAGTATGCAGAGAGAAACCAAGATTATCAATGGTTTTTTCCTCAATCCTATGACGATATGGGGAAGGTAATTCATTTTAGTAATGCATGAAAGCGGCTTGGTTCTGATGTCGAATGAGTTCCGGGATTTGATTGTATAACTTAGTGAAATGCAAGGTGAAGGACTTGATGGTTTCACCATCCTTATAGGCGATGCTATTGTACTCTCATAACTGCTCAGCTGGGATTTTAGATTTCCCGTAAGTGGACTTGAACCAATAAACTAACTCCTCCTAAGTAGACAAAATCTTATGAGGAATATCAAAGAAATCGATCGCGGCCTTTCCTTCCAAGGAATTGACGAATAAACGCATGCAAGTATCGTTGTCATTGGCTCCTATGTTGTGACAAGCATTAGAAACTTCCACCAGGTGTTCATTTGTAGTGACAATGTTATTCCCCAAAAACCTAGGGAGATGCTCTTTGAATTTAGGAAGTGGACGAGTAGCAAGTGCTAGGTTAAGAGAAGAGGACACATGTCACGGTGTGGTTGTGGCGTCTTCTTCAAACTGAAAAAACTCATAATTTTTAATGACTTTGGTGGGGTTTGTGGTAGATTGGACAAGGATATGGTGGTTATATAAGATACCAATCACTGAAGAAGCCGAAGAATGAGAGGAGGAAGCACTTCCAGAGCCACCACTAGATGCCATCTTGTGGATGATAGGTGAGGGAGAGAAAGACGAACTTGAAGAATCAAACAAATTTCTCCTTAGATCACTTTGTTGGGTTGATAACACAACGTTCCTTATTCTTATTTCAGCAATAGGATTAATTTCAGGTGATAAGCCTCTTCTTCTTCTAGAAACACGAGAGTTTAAGGACATGAAAGTAAGGCCAAAACTAAAGGGACAAGAAGGTTACTGTTGATTTCTAGGTTGTCTATGTCTAGCTTCCCAACGTTCTTGGGCACTAATATCTTGTTCAATTGCTGCCCATGAATGATTAAGCTCAACACGAGTATTGGCAGTGTCTAAAATGGTGTTGAACAAATTTAAAGCAATGTTGGTCTGATCTTGAAGACCGGGCTCAATATTCTTATGCCTTGCAACAGGCACAATCATTAAGAAATAAAACAGTCAAAGAATCAATATCAAAAAAGATAGATGTATTTGATGTTAATCAAGCATAAAAATTAACCAGAGAGATATTGAATATCTCCCAAGTATGGTCGCCAAATAAATGTTGAGGAAAATATATGAAATGATCTTACTCAAACATTTTCAGATCCTACTTGGCTAAAGAAAGATAGACAGGAATATCACCCTATGTTTACACCCATCAAAATTGATATCCTAATTCACGAGTATTGTTTACAAGTGCTTAGACTGTTTTTTTATAAATAAAAGCTTGCTTAAAAAATCATTATTTATGTGATTTTCTGAACATAATAGATGCTGAAATAAATATAGAGACAGAAGTAAAGACACCAAGTTAATAATCAACACAAATGAGACATAAATCAATCCTTTATTTCATTCCAATTCATCAAAGAATCGTTCTCTTTACAAAATTTCCTGAGGAAGTTTTGGACCAAATTCAAACTTAGATGTCCTCGATGAAACATACAAAAGAACTTTTGACAAAAAATAAAAAAACTAAACTTTAAAAGTTGGATCAACTTGCCACAGATTGTTGCCCACTCGACTCTGCACAATAACTTTGTCAGTCATGAAATATAATTCACAAACAGACAAGTCTACACAGACTATCAAAAATAGATCAACACCTCTGAAAAACAAGTGTCTTAAGGACATAATTCAGCCCTGAATCTTGTTGTCTTCAATAGGACCTTGCTATCATAAAAGAGAATTAGGTTTCTAATGAATTAAGGAATGAACGGAAACTGAATTATCTCAATAAAAACTCAAAAAGAAAACCTTAGTATGTTTCTCCTTCTATTCTCCTTTGTTCCTCCCTTTCCTTTTGCCTTTAAGCATTTAGAATTGGTTGAAATAGTTTAACTACTTCCTTAGTTAAGTTCACTAAAACTCAACCAACTTTTAATTAGGGGGAAAAGTAATAAATCATAATAAAAGTTTTTAAATAAATAATAACTAGTAGGTGGGACCCCTTGTGATTCCCTTTAGCTTTTGATAATCATAACACAACTAGTTAATAAAGCAAAACATTCATCTTTGTTACTCCCATCATCACATTCATATTTGACAATTTATCTCAATGATAATTGAAATTATTTACAAAATATATTACCCATATATCCAAAAATAGTGTGTTGTCCAAAATTTCAGAAGTCAACTGTTCTCAACAATTAATAAATAAAAAAGCTTAAAATCCATATTTTCCACTCTCGGAGGCAATCTTTCCCTTGTTGTTGTTGTTGTCACCTTTCGATCTCTCTGAATTTTCCTTAAGTTGTGTGGAGCCTTTAGGCCTAATCTCACCGATCACATGAGAGCAATCATCTCTCAAAAGCATGCGGGAGGACACGGATTTATCAAAGTCATTTGAGGGTAAGGAAGGGGCAGCAATGGCTTTTCCTTTGTCAGGGGCATGGTGGGCCTCGGTTTTCAACATTTTTCTTGCATGGGAAGACTGAACTGGTGAATGGACAGGGGCAACTTGGACAATTTGATTGATAGGCGGGAGAGTAGGTAAAGACAATTTAGGCCAGCCATGATGTTGGGAGATTGACGGGTGGACAATCTCTTGCCATCCGTCATTTCCGGGAACTTCAGGCTGTAGTGAAACATGAGGAAGCACGAGAATACCAGGGACCTATGGGGCTTGGAAGGGAGGCCTTTCGGGCCTAGGTTGGACCACTCATTGCCCAATCCAGTTAAAAAACCCAACTTGAAATAACTGACCTAACTCTTGCGAGTCTACATCAAAGTGTATAGAGAATCTTGGCCTTCTAGGGCCCCTGTTCCAATTATCTCTCCCTCGATTACCTCTTCCATGGCTACCTCTGCTGAAAAAGATCATTCATGTCTGCATAATTGATTAGCAAATAGTTTCTTTAACAACCATACATGACAACTCTTTTAAAATATGAAATAAAATTTGGCTCAGCAACATATCAGACTCATGCAATCCAATCCATACAAATTGTTTAGTAGTCGCCAATGAGTAGGGGGTGAATAAGGGTTCTGGGATATGCGGGGGGTTGTAATGAGCAAAAAATGTTAAAATGAGGGGGAAAAGATCATGATTATTGCTCACAAACAACAAACAATAAACTGTAACATAAACCAAAAGAATATATCACTGTAATCCATCCTTGTGATCCTTAAATTGTCATAATACAAAGTTTCTCTTAATTGTAATTAAATTTAGGAACATGGGGTGGATAATGAATATGGGAAGGCGAGGGGATTGTAATGTGCGAAAAGTGAAATAATGGTAGGGAGAAAAGCGAATATTGTTCGTAAAATTAATTAAGTAATCCATAAACAGTTTTGTATTTAATGCAAATAATCAAACACCAACTAAACAATTACTGTGATCAACTAAAAATTACTGTGTGTTAACACTTATTCACTGTTCACATTTAAATCTTCAACACTTTTTATTAACACAGTGTCATCATACTTAGAATCACTATGTTTTTCAAAACGGTTTGTAAAAGAATTTTGTTCCCTTCATTTCTTCCATTTGATTTTAAATACAAAATTCCAAGGAACCCACAGTCCTATTACTTTAACTCTGTTCAACATATAAAAATATAAACCACTGTCCATACGTTCCAAATCCTTAAATCAAACACAGATACAAGTCTTTTAAGATTTGAACAGACTCTTTTAAAACATGCCCGATTTTATTCTTTTGACGACATGAACCAATAAATTTGCAATGAAATCATAATGTAAAAACCTTGTGCTTCATTTCTAATGGCGCAATCAAACAAAACGATGCACGATGTATCCATAACCATACACAGAAAACAACCAAGTCTATGCCATCGATTTCCAATTTGGAATGATCCCGATTGGGACCAATTAAACACACAACAACCACCAAATTCAATTTATACACGTTGTAGGAACACACAGATCATGCATAACGAAAAGAGGCATCTCTGTCACTGTCCATTTACGATTACTCCCATTAATTAATTCATAACAACAATGAGTTATCGGTTCAAATGAAACAACAAAAGGAGGTAGTCAACTGTATAACGATTATCATTTCCAACTACAACTCTTCAACCATGCTCTCAAACGCAGATGAGCCAATAATAAAAAACCACTGTCAATACTACTCAACAAACTTATGATAGCCAACAAGATAATCGATCGAGTGTAACTGTTGAGTTTATCAAAATCGAGCGCTATACCAATGAACACAAGAAATAATCAAGGGTTCGACCGATCTTCAAAACACAAGGAGACTGGAGTCGACCGTATCAACAATAGGGAGAACCTTTCGAGACAAGCACGGTGGACAAACAAGCCACATAACCTTTAGCTTTGTAAAATAGGGTGACAGTTCAACATCAGATAGGGTAGGCAACAATGCAGAGGAGCAACGATTGCTCGTTGGATGGTAACAAACGCCAAGAACGTGCAGAGGCATAACCGTCGTTCTTTTCAACAGAGTCGAACCACTTATACCAATGCCGATAGAAAAGCATGCCCAGGTACTACCAATAACCCTAAAGTTTACTTTTTGGCATCATGGCCACCCAATAACCAACTATGTAGATGCCAATACTAAAATAAAATCATGACCATGTGAAAAGATACACAGTGGCCGAAAGGTGGTGCGAAATATACACAACAACCCCATAACAGCGAACACGACCGGGTGTGGTTACAAAGATTGTGAGGAGACAACCAACAAGTCCAGACATAATGAAACCCTCCAACAAAAACCCATGGAGAAAACAAAGAGCCATCACGACTTCCACCACATAGACAGTCAATGAAATCGTGACTTCAACCATCCAATTTTTCATTTGCAACAAATAACACAAACAACCATTTCAGAGAAACACCACGAGTTTACATAGTTGCCAGCCTAAAAAAAAACACAGACCAATACATCACTGAGCCAACATTTATTTCATAAACAGAGCGAGTTCATGGATGGGCGAGAAAAACATACCTATAACCAAATGGCCTTAAAAATGCGAGCTTGGTTGAACAGTTCCTTCACACTTGAATATCGGAGCTAAACCACAGCGAAAATCAAATGAATAATAACCAAGCTAGGGTGAGGGCTCGTGGGGAAAGTATGGACTGACGTGCATTTAGTGCACGTCGCTTCCATCCTTCATTACATTCAATTCATAGTACATGGCAGTGAGCCAAAACAATGCTATTAATTCCATGCATCGAAACTTGCCCAAATTATTTGCCAATTGCGCCACCCGATCCATATTAACCATTGCAAAAACCATACTATAACCTATATCACATGCGCCCCATAAAATTCAAATCAAATCATGTAGCCACTCACATTGCTATTTAGGACTAACATCAACCCTTTTTAAATTTCAATTTCTCATAGTATAGCTCCTCTTTCTTGGATTTTTTCTTAGGCCCATTTTCCTTTGCTCTTATTTGTTGTTACTAACATGTATCTTGTGTAGGTGTAACAAGTAATGAATCAAGGCACCAATAGCAAAGGTAATAATAGTTAACATAAACAATCATGACATGGAATTTAGAGTCTAGAGCAACAAAACCAACACATAACATGGATTATCCATCTGCCATTTGTCACAAATAGAACCAATTTTTCATCATCAATCATGTAGAACCCTGTAAGCAGTGTCGAACAACATCATATAATGTGTAACAAGACTATCTCTGATCCTCCAATCTACAAGGGGGTCCCACCTACTAGTATTATATATATCATTAGCTTATAAATAATAGGCTTTAGCAATACTTTGCAAGCGAAATCCTCATTGCAATTTTTATCGTCAACAAAACTGTGCAAAATGAGCCTCCAAAACCCTTTTGTTCTTGGCAAGTCGACTGGGGTCCACCAAACATCTCAATGGCTAAGATTAGGTCTGAATGGAGAGCTCAAATCGACTGCCTTATGACTATAAAAAAAAAAAAAAAATTCCTACGTCATCTAAGCATCAGAAAAGATAAATTAAAATGGGCCCCTCTTTGTGGGTCCCCTGCCAAATTTGGTGCACCTCCAAATCTAGCGAACCCTTCCTCTCTACTTCCAATTTTAACATATGTAAGAATTCCAAACTCAAACAAAAGGTCCTTTTGTAATTGCACGCTTCTCCTATAGGACATTCGGGGTTCTTGAAAACTTACCAAAAGATCAAGGACCTTTTTTGGGAAGGTCTTAAAATTGACATTCAAAAGTTTGTGGCTAAATGTGTGGTTTGCCAACAAAATAAGAGAGAGACAATCAAAACCCCAGGTATTCCACAACCATTAGCTATACCAAGTCAACATTGGGAAGAGGTTTCAATGTATGTTATTACAGGTCTACCCAAGTCCAAAGGAAAGAATGTCATCATGGTAGTAGTGTATTGACTTAGAAAGTATGCCCATTTTTTCTCCATTTCTCATCATTTTGAAGCAAGTATAGTAGCCAGAGCATTCATGGAAATAGTCCAGAAGCTACGTGGAATCCCTAAGATCATTGTAAGTGATAGATCCAATTTTCACAGGAATCTTTTGGCCTAAACTATTTTCTTGTTTGGGCACTCAATTGGTTCATAGCTCCTCTTAACGTCTTCAATCTGATGGGCAAATTGAGATTGTAAATAACAGTCTAGAAGGGTCTCTTTGTTGTTTTGCTATGATAAACAAACACAATGGGTCAAGTGGTTTCCCTTGGCAAAATGGTGGTATAACACATCCTTCCATACTTCATAAAAATGTCTCCATTTATGGCACTTTATGGATATCATCCTCCATCCATCACATCACCCTTGAAAGGGAAAGCGAAGATTCAAGCAGTGGAGGACCACATAGAGAACCAACAAGAGGTTCTCAAACTATTGAAGGACAACTTGGTTATAGCAAAAAATAGGATGAAACAAGAAAATTAACATCGCAGTGAAAAGGAATTGAAGTGGGGGATTGAGTACTTCTAAGGTTACAACCATACAAACATATGTCCCTCAAGCAACAAAAGGACAATAAATTAGCACCTAAGTATTATAGTCCCTATAAGGTGTCACAAAGGATTGGAAGTATGGCTTACAAATTGGAGTTACCTCCATCTTCACATGTACATCCGATCTTCCATGTTTTTCACTTAAAGAAGGTAATCGCTAACAAGATCCCAATTCAAACTATTTTACTAGAGATCAATGAAAAAGGAAAAACAATACTAGAACCAGAAACAATCCTCGAAAGAAATATTAAGCAACTACAAAATCAAGCAATCACTGAGCACCTCATCAAGTGGAAGAACCTACCAATAGAAGAAGCAACATGGGAAGATGAGTTCTTTATGCAAAAACATCCACAATTAATCAAGTGTTGACAGCAACACTTGATTGAAGGGGAGGGGCATGTTAAGCCCTAGATAAATCCCCATGTAAAGCCCTAGATATTGAATTGTTGTATTCCTATTGTTATATTAATATTGTCAGCTAGACCTTTTATTTGTAATTGTACCCTTGCTCTCCTATATATACGAAGGAGACCTAGTTTTAGGATCATCTAATCTTGTACATTTGTTCTATTGTAAAAGGAGGTTGCCCCCTCGAAGATACTTCACATTCATTCTTCTCTCTTTATCAAGGCATCGAAGATACTTCACATTCATTCTTCTCTCTTTATCAAGGCATGGAGTTACTTCTCTCTCTCTTTTCATGCTATTTTGGTCATTTGATGCATAATAGACTCTAAGACATTGTTCAAGAATAGGTCACATGTCAATATGACTGAGTTCGAATGCAGAGATTGCTGATAAAAGACAGCTGAAGATTGCATTTTCGCTGCATTGGAAGAAACGAGCACTTGTGGAGAAGATCGATTTCATGGTACAGGCAGGTCTTTTAATCAATATACTCTAATGAGTTCCAACATATTGACTCCATTATCCAAGATCTCTTGTGAAGGAACATGTGAAAATAAGTTTTACATAGTAGATTTGTCATATCCTGAGGATTAGTTCAAATGATAAACAATGATGGCCAAGAGAATTATGATCTGGGACTTTTAATATGCAAGATGTAATCATAGTTAAAGAACATATTTTTATTATCATAGTTTAAACTGTGGATTTCAAGCTGCAAATGAAAAAATAAACAGTAATATCCTTCAACTTCAACTTAGTGATGAAAGAGATTATGAACCGAATTTCCAAAATAAACTATCACCGAAAAGGAATATCAAACAAAACAAAAACGTGCCACCATTAATATTTGATAAATCTTGAAACTTGGATATTGAAAATTTTATCCACTTTGCCTGCAGAAACCGCTGCTTCAAAGAGGAAGAGCTACATATAATTCGTACAATGTAAACTAGTAAATTATAGATATGGAATTACATATGAATCGAGATTCAAGATGAATGATAGAATGCCTAATCCATTGAAATAAACAATGAATAATTTGCCCCATCTATGCTAATTTAGAGTGCTGTCATGGCAACACTGGAAGAACTGGCAAAGAATAAAAAATAGCCATCTGCAAACTACGCCACTGCATTATTTTCTGCAAGCAAGTTTATAGGCCTGCTGAAACTAATCCATGCAAGGTGACAATTCCTATGACGACATTGTCATTATTGACAATAGGCAAAAATTGTACAGGTGATGGTGGAGACTCCATCTTTTGCATGGCCTCTATTGCCATTGCATCGGGTCCAATGGTTCTTGGGTTCCTGAGAAGAAACAAAAAACAAGCACATAATCTCATCTTTAGTCTAACATATCAAGATTTAAGCATGCTGAAATAAAAGAACAAAAAGAATGAGTCAACTGGGGCTTGGTTGGCTGGTAAAGCGGGGGTGGTGATATTACCCCCATCAAGGTTCAAATCTGCTGAGCGAAATGCTTAGCCGAAAGAGTTCGAGCTGAATGTTGTAACCCAGCTTAGCTTCACTGAATATATTCCCAGATTTGGGGAGATGCACACTTGCCTTGTTGGGATACAAGAAGCATGTGTCCAAAAATAAAAATAAAATGTACTCACCTATTGCACATCTCTCCCACGGTGAGCTTGAATACCCCTTCCCTAATAGATTTGAGGGCTCGACGCAGATCACCATCAGTAAAAGTCCCAATGAGGTGGCATTCTTCATCAACAACTAGCAGACAACCACATCCTTTACTAGTCAGCTCCATAAGCTGATCCATTATTAGGTCATTTTCCTTACATAGAGGTAATTCATCATGCCTCTTCATCACATCCTGCACCTGTAACACAATGAAATCAACACTATTAGATGATTAGTACAAGCATACAATGGAATGAGATACTGACCTGCAAGCACACTTCCTTGACTGGAGACGATGGAGTTCTAGGATCAATCAAGTTTAGGAAAAATACATTCCAACATAAATAAGCTAACTTCAACTCATATACTAATACTTCAGATTTAGCCCTGCATTTTTTTGTTTCTTCTAGCTTGAAAATTGTTTCCATCAGTTAAGATTGGAAATGAATCACAATCAGTATAAATTGCTTCAAAGAGCTAAAAGGGAACCAAAATGATTTTCAGGAGCCAAAACTGATAAGGCCCAGGTTCCTAATGTTGAGGTCATTCAGCTGCAGATGCAAATATCTGAAATGGCACTTTTTCTCGTGGCTACAATCCAGTCCTTCCCAAGTCTTATATCAATTATGGTTTAAAAGAATGGTAAATGTCAAAAATGTAACTGTATCAAGATTAAGCTCTTTAAGGTTAAAGAGGCCTAGGCCCTCTCACAACCAAATGTCTTAAACTTGAACAGTAAGTCAATATCAAGTCAAAAAGTAATTATTGGCTATTGCTTCCCAAGTGACTAATAGTGATATTTTCAAAAATTAAATTCATAATAAGCAAAACTGGGCTAAAATATTTACACATATTACTATTTTAAAGGAAGTCAAATTAGGCAAGTATCTGTTCTGTTTAAGCATTCATCTCCCACATGTATAATTTTCATTTTATAATATTATATATAAATGGATTATCTATCTAAATATATATTTTAGATGGACCTTATCATTAAGTTGGGCAAAGAGCATTTCAGGGAGGGAATAAAAAAGAAATGCCAATAAAAAAGAATAAATTACAATGTAAGATTTAGTAAGTTCGGTCCCAAATTACTCTCAGATTTAGAAAAAGCGCTACATAGCTGCAAGTCTTATGAAGTGATTGGTATTAAATGCAAATCAAAATTATTCAGTGGGATAGATTTTGATCATGAGGTGGTGAGCCTTAAGTTCTAAATGCAGGCCCTACATGGCTTGGGGGAGATGCACTTGCCTGTCAACCTTTGGAATCACTCTAAAAACAGCGGAGATGCCACTGACATGAAAAAAACAAAGAATTTTTTTATCCGCTATCAATCGCCAATTGGCCAAGTTTTAAGAATTTTCTAATCGTTTTCCAATCACCAAAGTTTTTCATAAAATTTACCTTCAACACGCATACATTTCCATGTGTATGTACTGTATTGGAAGGATTTGCACACCCATCTAAAGAATACATTTTAGTCCCCCCCCAACACACAAGGGTGCAGTTGACAAGTGCTTGACCAGAGACCCCTGAGAAAGATTTACCCAACCACTTACCGTTACCTAGTTGTTTTGAGTCATTAAGCCCTCTGATAGGAATTTCTTCTAATCACAAAGACCCCAACTTGGATAAATCCATACTTGCAATAAGAGAACTTGGATCATGTGTCGTTTCAAGGAGAGCACCCAGTAGAGATACTAAATGCGGTTAGAAGGTAAGGACGATTTGTAGATCACAGGCCCTAACCAGCTCCTAAATGAGCATGTGGAAAATTATACCCACCATTTATATCACAATTTATACTGAAACCAGGATTATAGACCTTTTGGGGGTGTAAAATCCATCTTCTTATGCATCTTCTTCTGTCTATCTACGTCTAAAAGATTAAAGAGACTAGGTTGGAACAACTGCATTACATATTCTCAATTGGCCAGATATTTCCCAAACAAAACAGGTAGCTGCTTGTTAACTGGAAATTAATAGCTAAACAGTTATTGGAAATTGGAACCAACCCTCATATGATGTACTAAAACTGCTAACAAGAATGGTTCCCCTCAGTATGTTCATCACCTCTGTTCATATTGATGCCCGTATGGGTAGTGCCTGACCTTACTTCAGGGCACACAGAAATAGATTAATGGGCTTTTGCCATTCAACTACCTCCCTGATGCTTTTGGACGACTTTGTTGGAACGTTTTGGGGAAGGTGATTTGGAGAGTCCCTTGGATCACCAAGACCACTATAAGAAAAATTGTATATGGATGGACCACAATGATTGAAAATCAGCAATGCGGCAAGTGTGAACCTCCCAAGCCACAATGACATCGTGAGTGCCTAATAAGCATGAAGTTACATATGACTCCTGAGCTTTGCCAGCTCAGAATCAAAATCAAACTTCTGTATATTGTGCCGTTGCAGTATACAAAGAGAGGCATATGAAGGAAAACTTTGATCTGACATAAGAACAAGAAAGAAAACAGGAAGTTGCTTACCCTGAAGATGAGCCTTTTCCCGATCCGACCGGCAGGATGATTGAGAGCATACTGTTCTCGAGTCAATTTCTTTGCCTGCATCAGAGCTATGGCCACTGTATCCCCAAAGAGCATCTGTATGGCTGTGGAAGTAACAGGGGCCAGATCAAATGGGCAGAGCTCTCTGTCCAGTGGCAGATACACATGCATATCACACACATTACTCAGCTGAGAATTTCTTAGTGAGGTGACAGCTACCATGTATGCACCCTTGGCTCTGGCACATGGAACAAGCCTTAGAAGTTCTTCTGTAGTACCACTCTTACTGAACAGCACAAGCACATCATTGGGCCCAACTATGCCAATGTCACCATGGAGGGCATCGGTGGGTGACAGGAAAACAGCCTTTGTGCCTGTTGAAACAAATGTCTGTGTTATTTTCTGTGCAACAAACCCACTTTTGCCCACTCCTGTGAAGAATATGACTCCCTTGGCAGCCATGAGAACTTGTGTGAAGGCCTGTAATTGGGCATATTCAACATTGGAGAAGAAATAATCAAGATGCTTCCTTTGCTCCTCAAATAGTTTTTGCATTTGGAGGGTGCCAAATTCAGAGTTAATTCCATTGTCCTTTGTGATGCTGTCCATTGGTTCAGGCAATGCCCCCATTGTTGCAGATCTGCGAAAGCTCAAAGTGCCCTACAGTTTAAGCGTGCAGTATCATATAGTTAAGCGCACCCTGTCCTACAATGAAGGCATGTTTAAGGGCACCGGTGAAGTGCAAATTGCGAGATCCGCCGATTTGGGTACCCTGCTAATAGGCTTTTAGTTGGGACTGGATCAGAATGACGGGATTTGACAGAGATCTAATCAAATGGGTTGTTGAATTGAATTGGGTGCATGCTCCAGGCAACCTCTGAACTGGGTGCGATTCAGATTGGTTGTTGATTGGTATTCAATTAAAAGCAATGCATTTGACAGAGATCTAGCCCAACATGTTGTCGGTAAGAAGATCCTCTGAATTAGACGGAATTCATTCAAAGTCGGTTTCAGAATGATATATTCACACTGGGAAACCCAAATGGAAATTTTCAATGAGATTTTAATGACAGGAAAACTGGGATACCCAATTGGAAATTTTCAATGAGGTTTGATTATAGAAAAACCAATCTGTAAATAGATTGATTGACAAAATGGTCGAGACTCGAGTAGAGACTTCTCTGAAAATCAAATTTTCAAGTATTTCGGTCGCAACAGAAGGGAGAGATGCGCGGTTTACTCCATGCACAAAACATGCAATTAAATAATTGTGATATTTAAGTGCACTTATATAGAAACAAAAAGCCAACAAAGCACAAAACAGGTAACAGCAAGTTCAGCTTAAAATTGTTAAAATAATAATTGGACAGTTTGTAATCAATGCAAGCGCGTCTTGGTTCTCTGGAACTTAGCACACGGTAAAAGCTAGGGACCTATAAAGCTGTTGATCTGGTCTCGTTTTCCAAATTTATAATAAAATAAAATTAAGGAATTTACCAATTTCATTGCCTTGAATTAAAATGTGATGGTGTATGGTTTTAATTTGTAAAATAAATTCAACGATGACAAGGAATGAAGAGTTTTGAAAATGCACATTTTTAATGTTGGACGATGTGGGGTAGGGTCAGGGCTGTAATCCAGTTGGTTGCCACTTGAAATGGCCTATTATCTTTGTACCTTTCATTCAATTCCAGATTTGTTATTGCTGGCTTACAATATACTTTTTGGTGGCATTCAAGGTATCTGTATTAACTATTAATGAGTTTGAATTTGCAGTTTCCCCAAAATTAGGAAGCTTGGAAAACAGCAAAGTTACAAGAGAATCTCAAAGTAAGAGTAAGAGTGTACATGTATACCTATGTAGAGATGGTAGGATGATAATGTATATATACAAAGCATATAAATTAAGATTTTAAATGAATTTTTATTTAAAAAATTGTAAATAGCAATTTAAAAAAAAACTAAAATTTTATTGGTACAATTGAAATTTTGTATGGAAAATTTAGCAATGTTAAGCGTTGGTGTTGGAGACACTTAAAATTTAGCCATGTTAAGGGTTGGTATGGTGGGTCCACCCACAAGTCATGAAAACATTAGCAAACCAAAAAAAAACTAGAACCTAATTTGTTTATGATAATATTTGTATTTTTAGATATAATTTATTTAGGATAATTATTAATATTTATATTTTTAGATATAATTTATGTATGATAATATTTATTTATCGATGGTTGCTATCCATGAATTTTGAGTTGACTAGTCATTATTATTTAAGGAAAACCACACCACTTGAAATAATAAGTTTGTGATTTGTAAGGGGAGAGGCTTTCATTCCTACCAAAAACAAGATAAGCTCTTAGACAATTAAAAATAGTTTTAGGTCTAGATTTGTAAGAGGGAGACTTTCATTCCTACCAAAGACAAGACAAACTCTTAGACAATTAAAAATAGTTTTAGGTCTTATTCAAAGACCTTTTCATCTAAATAGTATCTTCAAGAAAAGCAATATCATTTATAATCATTCCTAAAACTACCTTTAATTAAATGATTTACCTTTTAGTAACACTTAACTTTAATTACATAATTTATTTATAATAATATAATTTAATTAAAATATATTTTTATTAAATGATGATTTTATAATTTATGAATTATTATGTTGCATTAAATCATCTACCTTTTAGTAAGACTACAAAGGTATACATACCCTACCTTCTCTGGATTTTAACTTGTGACCTCTTAAGAGGAAGCACCCTAACTTGTGACCTCTTAAGAGGAAGCACCCAACCCCCCTCTGGATTTTTGTGACCTCTTAAGAGGAAGCACACGTTCTTAACCATTATGTTGTATAGTGTTTTTTAAAGAAATTAAGAAGCATAATTTTTTTTAATTAAATTATGTTTTAATTAAGCTAGACACCGAATTGGTACATACCCTACCCCTTTTAGATTTAAACTTGTGACCTCTTAGGAAGAAACACATGTTCTTAACCATTAGACCCATTCAAGCTCTATGGACATTCCACTCATTATGAAAGACTATTTTTTTTGTAAGTGAGTTTAAGAGTTTGTATTACTAAAAGAGGGTTATAGTACCAAAAAAAAGGAACTCCCTGGTCTGCCAAAAAGGAAACCAGGCCATAGGTTCTCGAGTTACGTTTTCTGAAAAAGTCAAGGGGTATGACTGGACTGCCACTGTGGGAAACAAGCCCATTCCTACCATATCCAGTTTTTGACAAGATAATCAGAACAAACATGAAAAGGAGAAACAGAGACTAAATAAACGCTGGACTGACCCGACTAACTTGTCAATAGACTAACCAGATGCTAGTCCAGGATGATGAGATGCTTCTTTACTTCATTAGCCTGGCCCTTGTTCTCCTCCTTTTGGGAGACCGTGCGAGTCTTTCTGATGTGTGTTGGCACTCCGTTCCTGTCGGTTGGCGTGATGTCCATGTGATGGATGTAGCGCAGGTAGATGTGGAATTGAACAGCCAGCCGCTCAATCTTGGCTTGCTGGTCCTTCTCGACCTCAGTTAGTAGTTTGGTAATAGTTTCCAAACTATTGAGGCGTCTCAGGATTTCGTGCAACATTTTTCGGTGTTCCTTGTTGTTCTCCCGTCTGGCATCCTCCCTTTGCGAGCTCACTTTGTCAATCAACATCTTTGTTTGCCATGCCATCTCCACCGTTTTGTGGTAGAGGGTTTCCCTGGGTTGCGTGGATCCTGGGTCAGTTACCCAGTCTATTTCCTGAGTCAGAGCATCCCATGTTTTTCCCTTGCGACTTCTCTTGATTTCCTTTTCCGAACGGTTAATGGTTGCCTTTCCTTTTGGTGCAAACAGGGTGTGAAAGGTGCCCTCCGCGTCTTTGGCCGCCTGCTCCATCCTTGAAACCCACCAGGGATTGTTATGAGTTCCCTTCCCCAGGGGGTTCCTTTTGTTGTGCATTCGCGTCATTCACACCATCCTATCTAGCCTATGGAAGCTCCTTTGCTGGATTCTCAACCTGTTTCCTGCCCTTGTGTCTATGGTGGCTCCTGCATTTGCACTCTTCTGTTTACATCTATTACTTATGTTTCTTCTCTTATTGAAATTTCCCTGCTGTGGGCTCGTCCTTCCAAGCATGGTCTGCCCGTAGAGGTGAACCTTCCGGTCCTTTTCCCCCGTCGTGGTACGTATGATCATGATGACTCCATCATTATCCATGTACGGGCCCTTGCCCTTGCTCTCTTGATATCCTATTGAGCATCTCCCTGTACCTGGTCTTTGGCGTGGTGGGTCGATATTGGTTTGTGTCACTCTCTCTTTCCTTACGTCATTTGTTGCCTGTTGTATGTCATCAATACTTTCCCACCATCTTTCCTCGCAAATCTTATTGTTGACATGACCTTGTTGTCGCACTCTTTCCTGTTGTATAATATGATCATGCATTGTGATTGGTGGTCGAGTGTTAGCCAGACATATCCTGCCTGGGTTCTGCGTGCCATCCCCTGGGTCTTTCGCTACCCTCCTCAATGTGACCTTCCTTGCTTAAGTTGCGGTCACAAAATTTTGTCACTATTTGGAGGCACTCCATTCTAAATTGTCCTTCCAGGATGCTAAACCAGATAGTATCTAGTTCCAGTCCTTCCTTGCTAACCCCCTCGTTGGAAATTCTATTCGCCATGCCATTTGCTGACCTGCGTACCTAACGCAACTCCATTGTGTTAATCGTTTGCAGATGCTCTTGAATTTTTTGTAGGGAGTGTGCCAGGCGTTAGTGTCTCTGCATTTTGCCCACTCTAGTGCCATTTTGGAGTCTGTTTATCGTGTTGATGACCAAGGTTGAGTCGCCTTCCACGATAGTGTTGGTCATCCTTTCACGGCTTATAATTTCGAGCCCGAGCTCCAGGGCTCCAAATTTCGTTGCATTGTTGGTTGAGTTTCCCATACTCCCAGCGTACAACCAGATTATGTTTCCACCACTATCTCTAATCACCCCTCCCATCCCTGTCATTCCTGGGTTCCCTTTTTCTGCCCCGTCAAAATTTAACTTGAGGAACCCTGTCGAGGGTGGTGTCCAGTTGCGCTCTCCTGATTGGAGTTGCGGTGGCTGCCCTACCCGTGTGTTGTTGCGCCCGTCTTTTAGGTGAAAAAAATCCAATATTCAAGATTCTTGGCTTGTGGGTTGCGCTTTTCCAGTCTGGCAGTTGCGGCTCTGCACAGTTTCTCGTATTTGAGAGATTATTGCTTCCTTGAGTTTCCCTTCCAAAAGGCTTTCATTCCTGAAGATGCGCCAATTCCTTTCTTTCCATATTGCCCATATAATCATCCCTAGCATGAGATTCCAACAAAGGTTCACCATTTCTTTTTTGCTATAACTCTCATTCCAGTTATTGATGGTTGTGTTAATGTTACCTTGGGTCCTATTGGACTGGCGAAAGATGTGTGTCGCCCAATCCTAGATCTATGTTGTGTAATTACATTCATCGAGGAGGTGATTCGTTGTTTCTTCCTTTGCTTGATAGAGGTGGCATTGTGATGGGCCTATGAAACCCCTTTTCCTTAGGTTTTCCCATGTTAGAATTTGGTTGTGAAGTACTAACCATTGGAAAATTTTGATTTTTAGCCACTGGGGGCTGTCCCAAATATTTCCCCACTGTTGCGCTGGATCTTCTTGGTCCTGGGCCATGATGTAATTCCAAGCTTCTTTTCATTTGAATTCCCCGCCATTTTTCCTGCCCCATCTTAGTTGGTACTCTTCTTCTGAGACGACAATTTTCCTTTTCCCCAATTCCTCCTCCACCTCCTTCGCTATTGTTGCGATCCGATCTCTATTTTGTGGATTGAGTTTGTCCCAGATCCTCCATCTGTCAAGATCATTTTCTTGTTTCTAGTAGTCATGGATTTTGATTTTGCCTTGTGCGGTCATCTCCTGTTGGAGTTCCTCCCTATTCATATTTTCCATTATGGGTTCATGTTGCCACGCGTCCTCCCATAATATGGTTGTTTTACCATTCCTCACTTCCCAGAAGTTGTGTTTCTGGATCTAGGTTTTGTTGCGTCAGGCTAGATTCCAGATGGTTGATCCTTCCCTTGTGCCCATAAAGCAAATTCGATCATAGTCATTGATGTCCGGGGCATACTTGGCCTTCCAGAGGGTTGCCCATGGTGTTGTCTTTTCTTTGACCCATATCCACCAGAGTTTCGCCCCATAGGCTTCATTGGTTCCCTGTGGGTCTTGTAACCCTAGGCCTCCTTTGCATTTGGGTTTGCAAACCTTCTCCCAGGCCACAAGAGCCCATTTTTTCTTGCTTTCCGCTCCTCGCCATAGGAAGTCCCTTTGGATGGTCCTTATTTTTTGGAGTATTCCTTTGGGAGCGGGAAACACTGACATCACATAGGTTGGAATTGCTTGTAGAACTGCTTTGGTCAGAATAAGTCTCCCCACTAGGTTGAGGGATCTGTAAGTCTAGTTTTTCACCCTCTCCCATATTTTTTTTATCACTCCTTCCCATGTTGTCATTTTGCATGCTCTTTCCTTCAAGGGGATTCCCAAGTATTTCATTGGGAGCGTCTTGCATTCGAACCCCAAATTATTTGTCAGGTTTCTTTGAATTGTTGGGTTGGTATTGAAGAAATAGATTATGGATTTGGAATGATTGATCTTCGCACCCGAGGCTTCCCCAAACTCTTCTAAGATTCTTTTATAGGCTTTTGCTTCCATGACCATGGGTGTGCCATGGAGTAAGGTGTCATCAACGAACTGTTGGTGCGTGGAGGTAGGGAAATTTTCGAAAGGTTTGATGCTTGTTATTTCTCCTATTGTAGTTGTGATTTTTATGCTTCTACTAAGTCCTTCCATCATCAGAATGAACATGAAAGGTGATAGTGGGTCTCCTTTCCTGATGCCTCTTAAAGGCCAGAAGTGTTTGGCTGGGGCTCCATTGATTAAAAGCGAGTAACTTGTCGTTGAGACTAGACTAACAATCCAGTTGATCCAGTGTTGCGCAAAGCCAAAAGATTCCAGAGTCTTGACCATATAGTGCCAGCTAATTTTTTTATAATCCTTTGCTAGGTCAAGTTGGATTATCATCCCCCCTCTCCTCTAGATTGTCAATGTGTGTATTAGCTCATGGGCATGGATGATGTTGTCCACAATTTGTCACCCTTCTACAAAACCCGCTTGTTCCTCTGAAATCAATGTGGGTAAGATAGGTTTCAGTCTATTGGCTATGACTTTGGAGATTATCTTGTAGACCACATTGCATAAAGCTATGGGTCTGTAGTGGTCTGGGGTCCTTGCTTCATTTTCTTTGGGGATTAAGGTAATCATTGTGGCATTTAGCGCTTTCAGAATCGAGGTCGAGCATCTGGAGTCTTCCACCACCCCATAAACATCATGTTTGACCACTTCCCAACAGGCTTTGAAGAATTCCACCGTGAAACCATCTAGGCCTGGGGCCTTTCCATTGGGCATATTCTGAACCACTTGGTCAATTTCCTCCTTAGTGATGGGTTTGTTTAGGTTGATATTTTGTTCCTTAGTAACTAGCCTGGGGATGTGTTGAGTTATCCTTTGTATGGCCTCTGTTCGGTCTTGGTTGGGTTCCTGGGCTATCCCTTGGAAGTGGTTTACCAGTATTTTTTCAATCTCTTTGTGGGACTCTCTCTCGATCCCATCCTGATCCTGAATTTTCAGGATTTTGTTGTGGGTTCTTCTAGCAATGGTTGTTCTATGAAAAAACTTTGTATTATGTTCTCCTTCCTTTAGCCACCTGATTCTGGACTTTTGATGCCATAGAGTCTCTTCCTGCTGACATATTGCTTCCCATTCTTGGGTCATTTGGGTCTCTTCCTTTTTCCTATCCTCTGGATAGCCCTCGTCTATGCAAATTTCCTAGAGTTTCCTCATTCTGTCTTCAATATGCTTTTTTTCTTGGTTTATGTTTCCAAATATTTCCTTGTTCCATTCCTTGAGTTTATGTTTGATGTACCTAAGTTTATTATAAAGATTGAACATCCTTGTCCCTTGCTCAGGTTGTTGCGCCTGCCACCATTGGTTGATATTCTCCTTGAAAGTGGGATGTTCGATCCAAAATTTCTCGAATCTGAACGGTCTATTCCTCGGTGTGGTTTGGAAGTTTGCTTCCAATTGGACTGGCCAGTGGTCTGAACCCCCCCAAGGAAGGATGTTGCAGTCTAAAGTTAAACCTTGTACAATAATGGACTTCGACACCAAGAATCTGTCTAGCCTCGTCGCTATCTGATTTTGCTTTATCCGTTTGTTGTTCCATGTGAACCGTCCATTGCTTGTTTTGATGTCCACCATCTCCATTGTGTCAATGAAAGATGAAAAGTCTTCCGCATCTCTATCCAGTCTCCTGGTGCCTCCTTTTTTTTCCACAAGTGTCGTGATAATGTTGAAGTGCCCTGCTAGGATCCAGTGGAGGTTGTTGGAGCGGGCTTTTAGGTTTTCTAGGTCTAGGAGCATTCTTCTCTTTTCTTCCAACATTTGGGGACCATACACATTAATGCATAGAATCACTTCCGTGTTAACTATGATTTGCATGTTAACTGAAAGTGTGTGTCTGGTGGCTTCGACTGCTAGTAAATTCATCACTTGTGGGTTCCACAAAGTGAGAATACCGCCCGTCGTCTGATGTCCTTTGACAACCAATGTCTTGTACTTGCTCCATTGTTTATTGTTGATTGTTTCCATTCTGTCTATAATACATTTTGTCTCTTGGATGAAACAAAGGTCCGGTTGTTCCTTCCTTAGTATGTTTTTAAGGATTATTTTTTTTCGTGGGTTGTTTAGGACTCTAATATTCCATGTTATAATCTTCATTTAGACATGTGGGGGGGAGTTGGGAAAGAGAATTTTGATCTTACCTGAGTTTATCAACAGAGCTCATAGTTCTTGTAGGGCTACGTTGTTTGATTTCCTACCTTTCTCCCTTCTCGTCTGCTTGGGTGAGAGCTGGAGTTGTCCCTCGCCTGCTTTGATTCTGAGGTGTCCTATCTCCTCGTGTGTGTGCTTGAGCCCTCTGGATTTTGCTTCCTCCCTTAGGAGGAATAGGTATTGAATACGATCTTGTTGCTCCACTGGTACATTGTCTACACCCTACCTTTTCCATTTCTCTAGTATGTTCGGTAGAGCTATTCCTTCCCTTTCCACAATATCTCTGAGATAAGGATATTTTGTACCTACTGTTGATGGGTCCTGAATCCCTTGATTCAACAGTAGGAACCAAACCTGCCACCGAGTCCCAATTAGACTCTGCATCGTTTAATAGTGGAATGGTTCTCCAGATCTTGCGATCCGACCAATTTATCGATGGGCTTTATGTTTTCTTGTGAAGGCTCTTCCTTTAGTTCAGACTATCTATTTTCGTATTTTCTCTTGGGTGGGACTGATATGAGATGTAAGCCAATATAAACCAACTTGGAAACAAAATAGAATTAAGCTTAACTACTGGGGAAGAGGCTGAACTTGGGATAACCCGTTGCTCAAGCATGCAGACAACAATTTTACACCACAGGCCTAGTACTAATACATTAACCATGTAAGCTTCCAATTACTGTCTGAGAAATTAATTACCAGAAAGAAAACACATATGCAATAAGACAATGGCAAGCAAAATAATTCACCTACTTAATCATCCATCACATAATAACACTAGGATTCATCTTCATCCTTAAAGTAAAGAACAACACAATATTGCACCAGATAACTTGACAATAGATTAAATAACTCTTACTCATTATAACATCATTCATGAAACGAGATAGGAAATAGTTCTTCTCCACGTCCAATCACATGCATCTGATGAAAATAACTTTGTCTTTGGTCCAGAAGGACTTCGCAGTTCAAAGGCAGCTACAAAATAATTTTTAACAACCAGAAAGAAAGAGTTCTTGCAACAACCATCGACCCCTAACTAATTGGTCGATGTTCTTATTTATATCCTTTATTGCTTTGTTAATTTACCCCCAATGTTTCTCGCATTTGGCCCATTGTTCTTGAATTTCTCGATGTGGTTCTTGAGACATCTTATCCCAATACCCAGTTGATCGCTTCATGCAATCAAGACTTCTTTTTCTCAGTACCCAAATGCCATGGTCTTCTTTGTCCCGACCTTGTTGAACTGCATCAATGTATTCGAGTCTCTCTACGGCTTGTTGTGCCCTTTCATGCCACCGCTCTATATCCTTGCATGTTGCGAGTGCCATGAGAGTGTCTTCATGGAGCGTATTTATCTTTTCGGTAAAAATGTGCCTCTCTTTTTTGAATTGGATGTAAGCTTCTTCGAACTTGCTTCTCAGGTATACTGTGGTCTGAGTGGCTCCCTGATAGTATTCAACTAGGTGGCGCAAATGTTCTAGTTCTTTCAGGGCAGCAACCAACTCCTTTTCATCTCATTTGGCTCTATCTAGGGTGGCATCTGAGAGCACCATCCAGATACCAATGGCCAACTTTCGATACAACATTTTTGGCTGCATCCGACAGCCTTGGGCACTCTTTCTTGAACATCAAGAAACAAATACGTGCGATAAAATGATCATAGATGAGAGAGTAGGATTTGTTGTACCTGTTCTCCCACAAGATGTCGAAATACACATGGACCAGGAGCTCCGATGTGTGCCAGCTCAAGTTCATTCCGACAAAGACATTTCTTGCACAAATAACGTCCAATAGATAAGAAGCCATATAGAAGGATGTGTTTTCTCCCTCTTTCAACGTTTGAGCCTGTCGTATGCAAGTGCTCAGATATTTGGAGATGATGGCACCCCAGTGAAAACCTATTCCGGAAATGGCTATCATATAAGCTAGAGGCATCCGAGCCTCTGAAAACCTGGAGCAGTCTTTCTCCCCATGCAATCGACAGAGGAGGGCCATTAGGTAAATGTACAACTCCCTCAGGTTAGCAGTCAGGTACCAGCCGAAGGTTCGATTGGTGAACTTTTTATCCTCTCTCCACCATGACGCCATTGCCTTGCTGGTGTCATTTTTCTCATAGAATTTTACAATAAAATTGGTGTTTAGTCGTTCTTCTGGCTCTCTGAGCTTGTAGTAATTTTTCACTTCCATTGGGAGGAAAACCCTGACACACTCACAGTTGTCGTCATTAATCAAACATCTTTGGGTGTTAGTTTGATCGATAAGCCATTTCAGAAGTTCGATGCAGGGGAATACCAGAGTCTTGCTCGCTACCATGTGCAGATACGCCTTTTAGACATTCGATATGACTTCATCATCGAGTCTTCTCGTATCATGATCGTTGTGGGGGGTATATTCGGGGATTTCCTCTCGCTTGATTTTCTTGAAAATTTCTTCCCAGCGTAGGAATATTGTCTTGGTCCCAATGTTTGCCTCTATATCTCCAAAGGCTAGGGGTTGAACGAAATACTTCTTGGTGGCTGTTTTGATGATGAGCATCGGCTTTGGGGAAAATTCCAATTGTCTTGCAACCGCTAGGGAGGAACCTTTTCCCATCTCTGGTTCTTATAACTTTGGTGCTCTTGGAGATTTCCTGGTGGTGGGTTTCTTCGAAGGCATCATTCCTGCAACTGAAAAGGATCTTTTAGGAAAGTGTACAGAGTAACATTGGATAAAAACGTATGAAATGAAGCATAGAAAATCCATAGATCGGTACATATCTGTAACACTTGCTAAACTGTTGTTTAATACTCACTGGACCTTGGAAGCTTCCCCAGACTGCTCGTCTCGCTCCTCTGGATGTTCTGAACTCCTTCATGCACAGAATAACCTTGTCTACAATGACTCAAAATAATATAACGGGAGAGATCCTACCAGTTGTATCAACCAGTTAATACGAGTAATGGGTGAAATTCAAAACAATCTACCGTCAAATCTCTGCAAATAAATTCTACGTGGGTTGACGGCGGAGGTGCGGAGGGAGATGCACTGTATGGGCATGTTCAAAAGATTCTTTTAATTCATACACAAATTAGAAACTAATGCTAGATTTTGAAATTAATTGACCCTTTAAATGCGTCGTATCTAGCGTATCTTAGAGCTAAAATGTCCCATCGCGTCATTTTCTTAGTGGGAAGATTAGGAATCAACAATATCCTTATGCATGTTTCTGTTGGTATCTTCTTCAGAAAACCTCCTACGTCGACGAATTTCATCGTACGATGTTGACATGGTAAAACTGGTTCGGGGTGTGACATGGGTCTCAGGATCTAGTAACGACTCTAGGGAAAAGTAGATCGTATGTCTGATCACTCGGGAAATGACATATGGCAATAGAGGACAAGTGGTTTGACCATACATCTCAATTAGAGTCATGTCTTTCAACATAAGACATGCATTAAAATAAACCTAGGATTGTCGAGGCCGAAAGGTATTAGGGTCGGTGATCGGGGGTTGACTTATCACGTTCTCCATGGGCTAACCTTCTCAAAAATTTGTCGATGCCGAAATGATTCGATAATCGGCCATCAACGATTCCTTTCTTTCATTGCTAACGTTTACTCCCTTTTCCTTTCTTCGATGACGAATGAAATCGGTTATCGACGACTTCCTTGTGTAATTCTCATCGCGAAAGAAAAATCTCTTATGTTGACTTCGACAAAGATCGGCGATCGACAACCTCGATTTTCTTAAGTGATTTTCTTTCATCTTCAATTCTTCCATGTTCCGAATTTTGGACTCGTCGGGTGAAAATCCTTAGTGGTTGATTCTTTAATTAAATTTTAGTCCTTTAAGTTATGGTGATTTCCACATGCTCAAGAAAAAAAAATGTAAAGCCTAAAATGAGATTGGAAATGGCAAGAAAACGCAACATTTTCCACAATGAAGACGAATCAAGTAGTGCAAAAGATCAAGTGGTACCCAAAAAGTAAATTTTGACATAGGCTTTTTAGGGTGTGTTGAGTGATCAACAAATGGTGATTCACTGGGAGAAAACAGAATCTCTGTTCTTCCTTCATGCTCGGCTGATACGAAAGCTAGTGGAGAACCTTCCTGGTTTTAAATCAGAGCCTCTTTTACCTTCGCAATTTGAAATTCTCTAGTTAATGCTTTTGGGTCTGCCTGTGGGGTTTTTAACCTTTATTCCTCCTTCGTTTCCTGTAACCCTGACTCATGACCCTTTTTACAAAAGTCTAGTAAAGCATTCACTAGAATGGAGCCTTTAGTTACCTATACTCACTTGCTTTGGTGTTGCTCCACTGCCAACGAGCATCCATAGCCTCGACCGAGTCACCCCGAAATCACAGACCTTGCTCCTCTACCAGCGAGCGTCCATAGCCCTGGCAGAGATATCTGCATACCCTCTCCTACTATTCACTCTTTTGATAATATCAACTTTATTCTGACATGATGCCCTGAGTGAGTGGGAGAGGATAATGTCTGTTGATTTTGCAAAGTGGGATGGTTAAGGTGAATCCTTTGCTATCTTTGTATTCAAGGTTCATGTAGTCCTTTCTAGTTTTCCTACTTCCCCTTAAGGTTTTACCAGGCCACTAAGTAGACATTTCTGAAATTCCTCCAAAGTTGTTCATCTGCGCAGGTTAGATAGAGGACCCCTCAAAGCACCCACAAGTTCCTTGGTGATTCTTGTGTTGTATGTGAGCGATGAGTTCAGAACAGAGTTCGCTGTGTCACATGATTTGAGGTCAACCATTGTCTTTCTAAACACAAATTTCAAAAGCGCAGAAATCCAGAAAGCAAAAGAAAACAAAAAAAATGCATTTCACAATCATGAAAACACTCATACAATTTTTTTATTTTATTTTTTTTATTATTGGAAATATTGTTTAAGGGTTTGGCCATTTACTGGGAGGGCGTCAGGTTCCCCCCTTAGATTCTGTAACCGATAAGTGCATGCCCCAATCTTCTCAGCCACCTGGAAAGGTCCAAGCCACATATTTTGAAACTTAGAATGCTTCCCTTTTGGCTCATTTGCTCTATCCCATTTTAGGACTAAGTCTCCTACTTCAAAAAATTTCTCTTTAGCCTTATGCTTATCAAACCATCTTTTCACTATTTGTTGGTGAGCTAGAAATTTTGACATAACCTTTTCTCTCTCTTCTTTTGGCATGAGCAGAGTATCAATTCTTTGATGTATGACCGATGAGGGTTCCCCGTTGGAATCTTGGGCTAGTTGAAGAGATGTAAGATAAAGCCCATTTGGGAGAATGGCTTCCTGCCCGTAAACCAAAAAGTACATGGAATTTCCTATAGCTTCCTTGGGTGTGACCCTATCGGCCCATAGAGCGTTATGGAGTAGATTATGCCAATTCCTTTGGTTATCTGCAACCATCTTTTTTAATATTCTCACTAGGTTCTTATTGGTCGATTCTGCCACTCCGTTTCCCCGTGGATAATAATTTGCAGAGTACCTAGTTATGATTCCTTTGGCTAGAGAAAACTCTATCAATAAAGTGGAAGAAAAATAAGCCGCATTATCAAAAACTAGAACAGAAGGGACACCAAATCTTGTGATCAACTATTGTTCTATGAATTGCATCACCACCTTCTCATTTACATGAGTCAGAGAGATGGCCTCTGCCCACTTCGTGAAATAATCAGTGGCAGTAAGTATATACCTGTGTTGTTTCGAGGAACTGGGTGTATTTTCTCCTATGATATCCAACCCCCATTGCTCAAAAGGCCTAGAGACAGTCACTGGTTGGAGTGGGACTGCTTCTCTCTTGTCCCTCCCAGCGCTTATTTGACAAGTTTTACAGTTCCTAGTGTAGGTGTGGGCATCTTTGAACAAGGTGGGACAATAATAGCCAACTCTCAGTATCTTATGAGCAGTGGTGCTTCCTGTGAAATTTCCACTGGTAGGTCCATCATGGAGCTCCTTCAAATTTTTTTTTGTGTCTTCACGTTCGAGACATATTAAGAGTACCCCATCATAATTAATCCGAAAGAGTACTGAATTTATGAGGTGATATTGAGCATACTTTAACCTGAGAGCTCTCTTTTCCCTAGGGTTGAGATTTTTTGGACAAGTCCCCTGGTGTAGGAGATAAGTTAAATTCTCATACCAAGACTCTGGCCCTGGGGAAATGTATGAGGCTTCACCACACCATAATTCCATTTCATTCTCCCATATGGAATCTTCATTTACTTGGCATGGGCTTCAGCTGCGAGTTTGCACAACCCTTTCCCTTTAACTAGTTTGGTAGGTTTTATATCTAGATCAAATTCTTGGACCATTGTCATCCAATTCCCTCTTCTTTCCCCCATCTGTTGCTGAGTAAACAAGGATCGGACCGCAGGGTGAGGCACAATCACTTTGGTGTGGTTCTTGAGGATGTAAGACCTGAAGTGCTTTACCGCCTTATATACCTCATAGGCATGTTTATCAACCATAGGATAATTAAGTCCGGCTCCCTAGAGATTAGTGCTCATGAACTACACCAGAGCCTTGTTGTTGTCATCATCCTTCTGAGTCAATATTGCAGCTAATGACTGGTCAGAGGCAAAAGTATAGAGGAAGAAATCCCTATTGAAATCGGGACTTCGTAACATGGGGGCCTGAGATAAAACAATTTTAATATTGTTGAAAGAATCCTTTCGTTCATCATCCCACTTAAATTCAACATCTTTGTGGATCATCTTTTGTAAGGGTTTGATAATTTCCGCGAAATCGGGAGTGAATTTCCTCACGAAATTAATTTGCTCGAAAAAAGACTGCATAGCTTTCTTGTTGTGAGGCAACGAGAGTTGAGTTATGACCTTAATCCTTTCTGGGTCTATGCGAATGCCTGCTTGAGATATAATGTGGCCTAACATCTTACCTTCCTCAAGGATGAAAATAGTTTTCTTGGGATTTAAGGATATACCGTATCTCCAGTACACCTTTCGAAAATTAGAGTTAAGTGTTGGATGTGCTCTTCTCTGTTCTTTGAATACACAGTTACGTTGTCTAGGTACATTACCACACACTTGTTGATTAGTCCCCAAAATTCTACGTCCATGGACCTTTGGAAGGTTTCCCCTGCATTGATTAACCCAAAATGCATGCGTTTATAAGCAAAGGTTCCCCACTTGGTTCGGAAGGTAGTTTTCAAATGATCTTCCTCTGAAACCAAGACTTGGTTGTAACTTGAGAAATCGTCTAGTAGAGAGAAGATATCCAAACCAAACACGGTCTGTAGGAGTTGCTCCATTGGTGGGACTGGGTAATTGTCCTTTTCTGAATCTCTGTTGAGGTTCCTAAAATCGACGCATAAGTGGATTTCTCCAGACTTTTTCCTCACAGGAACCAGGTTTGCTAACCACGCAGAATGCCTAACCTGGAAGATGATCTTGGCATATAACAATTTCTTTAATTCCTGTTACATGAGAGGTTCCAGGGATGGGTGATACTTTTAGAGTTTCTGTTGGAAAGGTTTCACCTCAGGTTTTGACGGTATAGTGTGTTGAATGATACAGGTGTCATAAGTTTTTAGATCTCGGTAGGAACACGCGAAGACATCATGATATTGTCTGAATATCTTGAGATAAGAATTTCTTTCCTCTTTAGATATAGTCTTGCCGAGATTCACATTCTTTGGGTTTTCCGGGGTTTCAAGATTTATAGTTTCATGCAGGGGACAAGAGCTACCGGTCTTTGCATTTTTAGGCCCCCTAAATCGTTCTTTCAGGTCAAACAAATTTTCCAAATTAGTTATCCCTTTCAGGATGGTGTGAGATTTCGATCTGTCAATAGGTTGGCCTGTCCGAGGATCAGTTTCTGTCGATTTCTCCAGGAATACTTCATCGTCGATGGCCAAATCTTTGAAATTGTCTTGGTTAGTCAGGAAGTTTATGATTTGTTCATCTCCTTCAAATACTTTCCAATTATAAATGTTGTTAGGCACCGATGGTTTGTAAAGTAGTTTCATAGTGAATCGAGAGGCTTCATAATCTTCCAGAGGTGACAACCTTGGAGCAGCTGTGGCCAAGGAATCAACAAGGATATTCTTTTATCTAGGGATCACGATGATATTGCAATCTTCAAAATGATCTATTAACCTATGTACTTCCTGCTGATAATTATTTAGGTGTAGGGAATTGCAATGTATAGTATTGCTTACTTGTCTAACGATAATCTCTGAGTCTCCGAAAACTTTCAATTCTTTGACGTTCAAGTCTATGGCTTTCTTTAACCCTTGTACTAGAGCTTCATACTCGATGGTGTTATTGGTGCATTAAAATTCTAGTCTACAGGACATGAAATGACTTTTACCTTTTGGATCAATGAGGATGCACCCTGCCCCTGATCCTTCCTGCGATTTAGATCCATCAAAGTATATGGTCCAAATTTGTGAACAATAATCACCCTTTTCCTCTTTCTTATTACTTTCTTGTTCCCCTATCTTTTGTTCTGTAATCTCTACCACATGGTCTTGACCGAAGAGGGTGTCTTCTGTCGGTATCGATGACTTCTCTTGAAAAACCATTTCAGAGTTTTGAGTTAGAGGGATATCAGATAAGAGAGGAGAAAAGTTCCCGAAGTGGGAATTGTAGGAATAATTGTCCTTCATGGGGAAATCTGTGGATGAGGGTTCATTCAGGGTTTCTATATCAGTGACCGTATGTTTCAGGTATCTCTCCCTATCGATTCTGATCATATTCTTGTATCTCTTCAGTGGTAGCCAAAGGTGTGCCCAGTCTGTACTAAAGTACATGTTTAACTTCGCATACCAATCTCGACTTAGTAATAACCCATAAGCCTCTGGGATGTCTACTACAATGATGTCAATCACTTGCACAAACTTAGGATGTGTTGTTATCCTGATCATTACATCTCTGAGTTCCCCCATGACTTTGACCTGGGTTATGTCTAGTTCTATCACATGTTTATATCTCTTGAGAGGAATGACATTTAATTTTTTGCAAATAGACAAAGGCATAACGTTGGAAGATGCTCTCGAATCTACCAAACAATTGTTGAGGTCCCTGTTTAAGACTTCAAACGTTAAGAGAAATGATGGGACAAAAGGTTTTCCCTTCTTATCTTCTGAGCAGGTATTCACAGTTGGTTTATTTACTAGATCTGTGGAAGTTAGATTTCTTTGCTGCTCATTGCTTGTCGTAGGGTTTTCTACCGATTTCAATGTTTGTAGCAAGAAATATTTTTGCTGAGGCATTATGCATATGTCCATAACCGATATATTAGCCTTCAACTTCTTCAAATCTTCAACTACGTTGTATTCCAGTTTGGGTGATTCTCGCATATGGATGCTAATAGGGTTCTTACGGGGAGAAACAGGTGCTTTCGGGTGATCTAGAGTTGACCTTTCCCCTGACATTTGAGTGGTAGTAGGATCCTTTAAGATAGGAGGACCTTTACTTCTAGTTTGCACAACCGGTATCTCTGCGGGTGGTTCTTGAACCTGAAATAGGTCATGGGAAGGCATAATTAGGTCAAGATCCCATATCATCATGGTTGTATCTTCTGGTGGGTCAATCTCTTCCTGGTCAAAAACATTCATAACTGAACTGCTTGGTTGTTTGGTTAGAGAAACCTCGTCTAAAAACCGGTTGGCCATCAAATTCATGGCATGCACCCATTGAGGGTAGTCTCTTTCATAGTGGTTTTCCTGGTGATTAGTACAAAAAATATCAGATGCGGCATTCCCTAAATCGATATTCAAGTTAGTTGGGGGAGGTTCAATGGATTTGAACGACGGGTTCCTTTTAAAGAAAGGCTTATAGGGCCTTTGGCCTTGGTTTCCTTCCCCTGCGTTTCTCTTCATGTCTATGATCTCGTATGATAATTTCTTAACCATGTGTTGTAGATCTTCTATGTATCCATTACCCTTGTCGGGAGTTTGTTCTTCTTGTTTCCCTGACGGTCTAGTCAGAAGGAGTCCTCTCCTCGGAGGAGGTTGAGCTTCTTTCTTAGTTAAAGAGATATAGCCTTATTTACACCCTTTCATCTGGAATTCTATCGTTTTAGCTTCTTCAAAATTCTTAGCTAAGGTTCGTTTTGAAGCCCTCTTCACAAACATGGAAATAAAAGCTGGGAGCGCATTAGCGTATACTTTGATTTGCAACTCCTGAGTTGGTTTGGTTTCGGGTTGGAATTTTTTTAATATGGTCGTGAATATTTGATTGAAATCTTTAACCTTCTTTCAAACTCATGGTGGCGGCGAACAACTCAGCCATCAAAGCTCCCGTAGTAGTCTCTTCTGCGAATTTATCTAGAAAATCTTTTTGAAACTTTGTCTAGCTAGTTATGGATCCTACAGGTAAGTTAAAATACCATGTGGAGGTTGAGTTCTCAAAAGTGTAGGGGAATAGCCTGCAAACTACGTCTTCATGCTTGACATTCATAAGCCTGATCGCTAGTATAAATTTCTTGATATGATCTTCAACCAATCTTGAGGTTTCAGAATCGAACTTAGGAAGTAACTTCTTTGGATGTCGGGGAAGGTTATGGACTGGTCTCGGGAGGGCCAAAGCATCCTTGGCCAACCAGGGTTGATTTTTCAGAGGTGGGTTCCCCCTTCCTTCATTATGGTCGTTATTGCCTTCCATATCTTCAAACTCTGAGTTAAACTCCTCCTCTTCCGAAAAATCGTCTGGTTCAAAGACGTCATCGGCTGGAATTTCGGGTATCAGATCAAGAGGATCTTGGATTTTGGTGATTGTGAAATCTATTAAGTCTTCTACCGAGTGCACGAAAATATCATTGAGAGTATTAACCACTGGTATGCTTTGTTGTTTTCTTCAAGGGAATATCAGAGCTAAGGACAACACACCGATCTGTCGGGCATATGCTCTTGTGATTCTTCTCAATTGATTTACTTCCTCGTGAGGAAGAGTGTAAGGTATTTCAGGGTGAAAATAATCTTCCTCGGGCTAGGGTGATATACTTGTTACAGGAGTACTCAGCGTGTGTGGGTTGTCCTTGGAATGACTAGCCATGCATGTGGGATGTTTTTAATCTATAGGCTGTTTGAAGTACTATGTAAAATATATATCCAACCATTCATTCTCAGGCCCTCCTTCTAGCGCCATTTATGTTGATGGGTCCTAAATCCCTTGATTCAACAGTAACAACCAAACCTGCAACCAAGGCCCAATTAGACTTTGCAACGTTTAATAGTGGAATGGTTCTCCAGATCTTGCGATCCGACCAATTTATCGATGGGCTATATGTTTTCTTGTGAAGGATCTTCCTTAAGTTGAGACTATCTCTTTTTATATTTTCTCTTGGGTGGGACCGATATGAGATGTAAGCTGATTAAACCAACTTGGAAACAAAATAGAATTAAGCTTAACTACTGGGGAAGGGGATGAACTTGGGATAACCAGCTGCTCAAGCATGTAGACAACAATTTTACACCACAAGCCTAGTACTAATACATTAACCATGTGAGCATCCAATTACTGTCTGAGAAACTAATTACTAGAAAGAAAACACATATGCGATAAGACAATGGCAAGCAAAATAATTCACCTACTTAATCATCCATCACATAATAACACCATAATTCATCTTCATCATTAAAGTAAAGAACAACAAAATATTGCACCAGATAACTTGACAATAGATTAAATAGCTCTTACTCATTACAACATCATTCATGAAACGAGATAGGAAATAGTTCTTCTCCACGTCTAATCACATGCATTTGATGAAAATAACTTTGTCTTTGGTCCAGAAGGACTTCTCAATTCAAAGTCAGCTTCAAAATAATTCTTAACAACCAGAAAAAAAGAGTTCTTGCAACAACCATTGACCCCTAACTAATTGGTCGATGTTCTTATTTATAACATAAAATTCAACTGAAAATAACAGCTAAGTGTAGTTTAAACAAAACAAAATTTGCCACGTGGCGTCCTCTTCTAACAGTTTCTTTAACAGTCAACTCAAGATATCCCTTAGAAAGGGTGACTTTTCTCATACTCTGACCAACTGATAAACAACTCATCACAAGTTTGGGCCCATGGAAGTTTATGCTGCTCCATCGGAGCCACGTAAATTCCTCTGAACTCCACCGCATGAGCTCGATACTTCGCTAGACTGGTGTTTAACTATTGTAGCACAGTCCGAGCTCTAATCGGATGTTCCATAAATCTTTGCACTTGTCCTGGCATTGTGTTGGTCACCTTCGCTAGCTCTTCGGCCCATAATAAATCTTGCTTGGTATGCGATTCGACTATGTCGCACAAGTCGACGAAGTTGTCGGGGTTGCCGAACTTGGGGAGTCCAATATCCTTGATTGCTTTGTTAATTTTTCCCCAATGTTTCTCGCATTTGGCCCACTGTTCTTGAATTTCTCGGTGTGGTTCCCGAGACATATTAGCCCAATACTTGTTTGATCACTTCATGCGATCAAAACTGCTTTTTCTCAACACCCGGATGTCGTGTTCTTATTTATCCTGACCTTGTTGAACTACATCAATGTATTCGAGTCTCTCTACGGATTGTTGCACCCTTTCATGCCACCCCTCCATATCCTTGCACATTGCGAGTGCCATGAGAGTGTCTTCATGGAGCGCAACTATCTTTTCAGTAAAAAGGTGCCTCTCTTTTTTGAATTGGCTGTAAGTTTCTATTAAATCGCTTCTCAGGTATACTGTGGTCTGAGTGGCACCCTGATAGTATTTATCCAGGTGGCGCAAATGTTCTAGTTCCTTCAGGGAGGAAATCAACTCCTTTTCATCTTGTTTGGCTCTATCCAGGGTGGCATCTGAGAGTGCCATCTAGATACCAATGGCCAAATTTTGATACAACCTTTTTTGCTGCATCCGACAGCCTTGGGCACTCTTTCTTGAACATCAAGAAATAAATACATGTGATAAATTGATCGCAGATGAGAGAGTAGGATTTATTGTACCTGTTCTCCCATAAGATGCTGAAATACACATGGACCGGGAGCTACGATGTGTGCCAGCTCAAGTTCATTCCGACAAAGACATTTTTGGCACAAATAACGTCCAATAGATAAGAAGCCATATAGAAGGATGGGGTTTCTCCCTCTTTCGGCGTTTGAGCCTGTCATATGCAAGTGCTCATCTATTTGAAGATGATGGCACCCCAATTAGAACTTATTCCGAAAATGGCTATCATATAATCTAGAGGCATCCAAGCCTATGAAAACCTGGAGCAGTCTTTCTCCCCATGTAATTGGTAGAGGAGGGCCATTAGGTAAATGTACAACTCCCTCAGGTTAGAAGTCGGGTACCAGTCGAAGGTCCGATTGGTGAAATTTTTATCCTCTCTCCACCACGATGCCATCGCCTTGTTGATGTCGTTTTTCTCATAGAAGTTTACAACAAAATCGGTGTTTAACCGTTCTCCTGCAACCGAAAACGATATTTTAGGCAAGTGTACAAAGTAACATTGGATAAAAACGTATGAAATGAAGCATAGAACATCCACAGACCGATACATACACGTAATGCTAGCTAAATTGTTGTTTAATACTCACTGGACCTTGGAAGCTATCCACATATTGCTCGTCTCGCTCCTCTGGATGTTCTGAACTCCTTTGTGCACATAATAACCTTGTCTACAATGACTCAAAAGAATATAATAGGAGAGATCCTACCAGTCGTATCAACTAGTTAATACGAGTAATGGGTGAAATTCAAAACAATTTTCCACCGAATCTCTGCAAATAAATTCTACATGGGTTGACGACGGAGGTGTGGAGGGAGATGCACTGTATCCACATGTTCAAACGGTCCTTTTGATTCACGCACGAATTAGAAACTAATGAGAGATTTTGAAATTAATTGACCTTTAGATGCGTTGTATCTAGCGTATCTTAGAGCTAAAACGTCCCATCGCGTCATTTTCTTAGTGGGCAGATCGGGAATCGGTGATATCCTTATGCATGTTTCCATCGGTATCTTCCTGAGAAAACATCTGACGCCGAAGAATTTCGTCGTACAATGCTGACGTGGTAAAACTGGTTTGGGGTGCGATGTGGGTCTCAGGAGCTAGTAATGACTCCAGGGAAAACTAGATCATATGTCTGATCACGCAGGAAATGACAGATGGTAACATAGGATAGATGGTTTGACTGTACATATCAGTCGGAGTCATGTCTTTCAACAACAAATGTGCATTAAAATAAAAATGGGATTGTCGAGGCCGAAAGGTATCAGGGTCGACGATCGGGGGTTGAATTATCACGTTCTCCACGGGCTATCCTTCTCAAAAATTAGTCGATGCCGAAATGCTTCAACAATCGGCCATCGATGATTCCTTTCTTTATTTGCTAATGTTTAATCCCTTTTCCTTTCACTGATGCCCAATGAAATCGGCTATTGGCGACTTCCTCATGTAATGCTCGTCGCAAAAGAAAAATCTCTTCTGCCGACGCTGACGAAGATCGACAATCGACAACCTCGATTTTCTCGAGTGATTTTATTTCATCTTCAATTCTTTTGGGTGCCAAATTTTGGACTCGTCGGGTGAAAAGCTTTAGTGGTTGATTCTTTAATTAAATGTTAGTCCTTTAAGTTATGGCAACTTGCACATGCTCAAGCAAAAAAAATTTAAATACTAAAATGAGATTGGAAATGGTAAGCAAACACAACATTTTTCACAATGAAGACGAATCAAGTAGTGCAAAAGATCAAGTGGTACCCAAAAAGTAAAATTTGACGTAGGATTTTTAGGGTGTGTTGAGTGCTCAACACCTACCTCACTTGGTGTCATTTCTACATCTTCATTTGCCTCCTGCATGGGGGTGTTGTCATCTCTGGTTTCTCCATCCATAGGAGTTGTGCTACCCCCCTATTCCATCTTATTGCTTAGGCTATTTGTGTTCTCATTTGTGGTTTGTTCCTTAGTTTCTTTGGCTTTTGCCTTTTCCTTTCCTCCTTCTTCCCCTTTGTTGGTTTTGTCCTGCCCTTCCGTTCGAGTCCTGGCTTCCGGATTGCTTCCTATTGGTGCTTTACTTGGTTTCTTGTTTTCTCTATTCCTGTGGTTCGGCTTGATAAATCCCTCCTCATCCTACTTTATTTTAGTGTTTTTCTCTTATTGTTTTTTATTGAGAGGGAATTCTCTAAATAGGTGTCCATGTTCATGACATCTTCTGCATCTGAAAGGGATATGCTCGTAGTATATGCTTTGTAAACATTCCTCATCCCTGAATTCCTTGCTTATGGATTCTGGGAGTGCCCCTGAAACATCCATCTCTATGCAGATCGTTGTGTAGGAGGTATATCTCCCTTTTAGGGTTGCTTTCGATGTCTTCACATATTTTCCAAGTTTGTTCCCGATTGCTTCGAAGGTGGAGGGTAGCCAGTAGTCTAGTAGCGGGGAGTAAATCCTCAACCATGTAGGTACATTCTTGAAGGTTTCTTTCTCTGGGGATAAGTTTTCCTTCCATGGCCGCATGTATAGTCCCGCTGAGGCGTGGAAGTATTCCCCCCCCTCAAAGATTCTATCCCTTTCCTCCAAGTTCATGAATACTGCTATGAAGAAGCCTTTAGACCCCAGGTGGAGTTCCACTTCCCCACTTGGCTTCCATTGGTATTTTATCCAGTTGCGCAACATTTTCTCTATGGGCCACAAACCCATGAAATTGCAAATGGGTGCATGCGTCTTCATATGGTCCCGTTAGAGTTGTATTTGTGGATCCTCCAGTATCACCTTGGGTATTAGTGTTGTCTTAGGTTTACACGGGTTGTGCCCTTCTACCCCATTGGGGTTCACTGGTTTTTAGACATCATTCTGGGTTACTCTGGATTCTTCCCCCATGCACTCCCTCTCTTCCTAGTTGCTTTCCTGATTATTTTCCAGTCCCGATCCCGATGTGCTCGTCACCGGTTCCTTGAAACCTCTGCCACGTGGGCCTTTGCCCCTGTCCACCACTACCTGCTTGTATGAGGGGGTTCCATTACCGCCCCCTTTGGTAACCATGTTGTGCTCCTCTGTGTCTGCGACTATCAAACCCTAGATTGTTGTTGCTCCCGCTCTTCTCACCTCATGATACTAGATGTTAACTTCATTATCAAAGACTATTGAAGCAATGGAATATTTTAATAGTCTCTGAAAAACCCCATACACAGTTTATTATTCAGAAATCTATGACAACATAGATTATTATTATTATTAATATTATTAACATCTTAAATGGATATTTAAAAATACAATAAGTCGTAAATTTTACATGGTGTTCAGAGTTTAATTTGGTGTGTTTGTTTATAATCTTAACTTAAATTATAGTAGTATTGTTGGGAGGAATGATTGTTACACTCCACACCCAGGTTCAAATCTTTGGAGTGACATGTTGTGCTCTTTAATGGGTCTATATAATGCTCTTTCTATTGAACCCCCAATACTTCGAAAATGCTCGTCCACCCCATGTTCCTTTATGGATTTCAGGGATGTTTTTGGGTGAAAAAAAAATCTTAAATTAAATAATACTCTGAAATTGCTTGGCCACCCCATGTTCCTTTATGGATTTGGGGGATGTTTTTGGTTGAAAAAAAATTCTTAAATTAAATAATTAGTATTTTATACAAAAAATTAATAAGTTTTTTAATAAAAAAAAATGTTTTTTGAAAACCTTCCAAGTACTTTGTTTTTTTATATGTGTTCTATTATTGCATGGGAAGTTCATACTTCATAGTTTGGGGTAGATTATCACGAGTGAGTCACTTAATGTTGACCATGTCAATATTTAACATATAAAAAACAATATTCTTTAATAATAAAATATTAAGTGATTATGCTTTAATTTTCTTAGTATTAGGATGAACAATCCATGGAGAGATGGGTTCTTCGGAAACCCTAGGGTAGAGGTTTATAATTGAAGGGATGAGGAACTTTCAATTGTCAGGGAACTTTCTAGATTGCGATAGGGTTTCAGCTTTGGATCCTTTATGTAGTGATGGAAGGAAATGGTGCGAAGACTTTGTTCCTCAAGAAGTTTTTGTGGGTACTTCCCTAGGGTTAGTTGAGCTGGTAGGTTCTATCTAGTCAGAACGAGGGAACTCTAAGGAGAAAGAGAGGTCTGGGGTTTCGAAAGAGAGAAAAAATATGGTGAGATGTAGGGAGGGAAAGGTAAAGATCATTGTAGGGGAGGGCATATCGGTAGGCCATATTTTTGAGTTTGTTGGGAAATCCCTAGTGGGGCATTTTTTTGGGACATCTCTAATGGAAGCCTCTATTCGGGATTGGATGGATTTTACATGGGAGGGATTATTTGGTTACATTTCGACATTTCAATTTCTGACCAAAGGTTGGTTGTGCTTTATTTTTCATTCCGAGGGGGATGGAGTGAAAGTGTTAGATGGTTTATGGTTCTGGGGAAATTGTCCCCTTAACATGAAGTTATGGAATCTATGCCTTGACCCCCATTGAGAGGTGATGAGGACATAGCCAATTTGGGTGAAGCTCATGGGAATTCCATTGGAACTCTGGAATGACAAAATTCTTTGGGATTTCTAAGCAATTATTTGGGCAAAAAAACAATGGTTAATCCGACGTACAAGTATTCTACATAGAGGACAGTCGTGAAGGTCCTAGTGACCATAGACCTATCGGAGGGGATGATAGAGATCATTGATGTTGAAATTGGAGACCAAGAGTACACCCAAATGCTCGATTATGGGATTTCCCCCTTCAGGTGTGTGCATTGCATGCAGTCAGATATGCAATGGAAGACTATGATAGATAGTTTGTAAAGAATATTTGGAAGAAAAAAGAGCAGTGCATGCCAACGAATTTGATTGGTAGGACCTTGGTCATGAAGAATAACATTAGATTTCTGAAGGGAAACTCAGAATGTCCTTGGCATGCTGGAAACTCGTCTCCTTTGTTGTTAGTTGATTTATTTCTTTAGGACATGAAGGTGTTAAACAGTTTGTGGAAAAAAAAGAAATCCCATCAGGATTGCATGAACCATCTATAAATACTAGCATACCCCTGAATCGGGGGAAGGGAACATTGAAGAGAATATAAGGTAGATATATTGTAAAAGGAAAGCACAATGTTTTTTTTTTACAATGTGTTGTGGCTTATTATGTTCCACTAATGTTTCGAGGCCCAATTATGTTCCACAATGTTTTGAAGTCCAAATGTTTAATGGATATACCTTTTATTTTTGGTTTCCTAACTTATATTGATGTTTTTTTTTTTT
>ML829130.1:0-12577 GCA_009831015.1 Picea engelmannii | reverse complement strand
ACATTAGGATGACCTATTTATGGGGTTACACCTTATCCCGTGGGAAGAAGGGGCTAAAGGCCCAGGGGGTAAAAGCAACTGGTAAGAGATAAAAGCCATAAAAATAAAACCTAGAGATGCCTCGCCCAGGGATCCCCGAGAAGACAATAAAAAGCCTCTCAATAAGAAACAAGAGGGACCTGAAGAAAATAACAAAACAAGACCTAGCCAAGAGGATGGGGGGTCTCATCACGAGCCAAGCCATTATGTTCATAGGTACCTAGCATTATGACATTGCCATTTTCTGGTTACCACACCAGGGCAGTGACCTTTGGTTGCATGGCCAATGGAAAGGGGGTCTCATCATGAGCCAGCCTTATCATCTTTGTGAAAGTACTCGTGGGTAACACTGTCAACTCTAGTCACCACGCCAAGGCAGTGTCCTCTAGTTAGACCTTGAAATAAAAAGAAAGAAAAAGTAATAAAGAAAAGAAAGAATAAAGGCAATAAAGGGCTTGGAAAGAATTGCATCAATGACAGGTACAACTCGCCTCCTACAAAGGCACCCACAGATAATATCACCCCTGTCTTCCACTATGTCTAGACATCCTTTGACCACACCACTTCATGTTACATGGCTTGGATGATATCCTTTGGGAACTTTCATTTTCTTATGGATGTTGGCCCAATAGGGCATCTTGTCTTTTTTCTTCAGCTTTGTATAGTAGGTCATTGTAATGTCTTTGAGCTATTAGATGATATGCTAGGGGTTTTATGCATGCATTTGATAAAATTAATGATGAAATATGATTGACATTGCTATGATCCCGAGGACTAATGAGCCCATGGAGGGAGAAGTTTTTGATGTGCAGGGCCATGCCCGATGGACAGGTACCAAGTGGACCGGTACACATGGGGAGATGATTAGTTCAGACCTCCATGGGGCTGAAGAGCCCATCAGATGGTTGTTGGGACCTCATCAGGGGCAGAGACATGGCAATTATTGGTCGAGCCTTTGCACAAGAGAAGAAGAAGGACATTTTCATCCAGGACGCCTTGGCTGAGCATAACCCTTGGGGGTTGACCCACTGCAAGTGGAACGTGTCCCTCTGTTGACCCAGGATGTCCTCCAGAGGCCCTTGACGTCACCTCCAACGCATGGCAGTTTGACAGGGCAGTTTGGAACGTGTGGCAGAGTTTGGAGGCCTAGAGAGGGCCAACGTTTATAATCTAGTGTTGTGATTTGCCCTAAAAAGGGCCAACGTCTCCCTAAAAGGGGCTAAACATCTTGCTCATTGCTCATTTAGGGTTTTCTTTTAGCAGTTTAATGTAAAACAATATGGTTTTTAGTTATTAGACTTGTCGGCTGTTTTAATGACCTAATTTTAATTAAAGGTCATTGGATGATATAAATTGAGGATGTTTTCCCTCATTTTGAGAATAACACAATTCACTCACACTTGTGAGGTCTGATTTTTGTGCCCTTCTTGGGTATATTTGTTGTCTAAGTGAGGCGCACTTTCTATTGGAAGGATATTTTTGGCATTTTGTGGCATTTCTCTCAAGGAAGGTTTACAAATAGGGTTTGCTTATGCTTCTCTTCATGATATGTAAGTGAATTTTCTTGCAAAACTTCTTAATTGAATGGTTGTAGGTGTAATTTCTTGCATTTTCTTATTAAATTTCTGATTTAAAACCCTAGGTAACAAGCACACAAGTAGGTCATTGTTACATGTCCCCTTAGAGAGAGATTTTTTAGCCATTGAAGAAGAAGGATTGAGCCTGGCCTTTGCTACACTTATCTTGTTTCTTCCTTTGAGCTAGCGTTGAAGTTTATAGGTTGAAAGAGGGTGATGTCCTAGGCCTAGGTTATCTACACCTAAGGCCTTCATCTTATAGGGTTTGAAAGCCTTGTCCTTACAACACTTTCTCCCTTAGACTTATTATTCATGCTAGCCATTTTGCCAAGTTGACCTAAAGAAGGAGGAAAGAGCACGAGGCCTTGCTTAAGAAACACTGGAGTGAGCCTCTTTCCCCTAGGGTTTTGATTCTAGGGCCCTGCCTTTGCAGCACCTTGGAACCCTTCCTTATAGTCTTTAAGTTATCGTCCTTTCAAAACCTTGTGCCCTTATCTTGTTTGACTCCATATACCCTAAGGCACTGATATCTAACCTCCAACATTGAAGTCTTAGTGTACAAAACATTTCTCAAAACCTTAAATTTTGAAACCCTAACTAACAAACTAACCTAATTAGGGCTGACGTCATAGTTGGTTATCTCATCTTGACGCAACAAAAGTTGAATATAAGCAATTAAGTGATGATTTGGAGAATTTATTGATCAAATTGTTGATTGGATACATTGTAGGCTTGATCATATTGATAGATATTGATGAATGGATGCTCTTTCATAGCTAATTGACAAAACGTTGACTTCATTTGTATCTATTGCTTTACATTGCTTATCAAACAATAGCAGATAGTTATTGAAGTACTAACCCTTTGAGTTATAGCTTGCACATATATATTGTATTGTTGTTGTCTTGTTCCGGGCAGGTGTTTTCAATTGGGCATACACTTCACTATTGGCTGTTTAGCCAGACTATCTGACCTAGGTGGTAACTTGTGAGGAGGAAACTTTGACCTTGCTTTATACCTTAGCCTCTTCAAAACCCCAGGTTGCCGGGGACGTCTCCCTTGGGCTAACCTCCCTAAACAAAAAGAACCTCCCCATTGAGGTGACATTGGGTGGGGAAGGTTCTTGTTGCGCTAGTTTGATCTCTATCCTTTAGCTTTTGACCTAAACTACAAACTGTGCGATAACAGAGCCCATGTAAGGATAAGGGAAAAACCATATAACATTGTTTGGTTGAAGAATAATGTGGGTGGTGATTACACAATAAAGATGGTTATCAATCCTTGGTGACAATTTCTCACCTCGATCCTTCGCTCTAGTGGTGAAAGAAGATATGGAAAATCAAGGCACCCAAGAAGATGAAGTTTTTCATGTGGCTAGCCTTAAAAAACAAGGTTTTGGCCTAGGAGGCATGCTAGTACAAAAATATTCAAGGTCTTGGTTGTCGTGTGCTTTGCAAGAAGGATGAGGAAAGAATGTTACATATTTTCATTCAGTGTCCCTTCATACAACAAATTTGGGGTGATATTGGTAGTTGGTTGAAGAAAAGAGATATGTGGAGCAAGAGTGAGCTTGCACTTTGCCTCAAAGACTAGTTCAACATGGAAGATTTAAAACCATTTAGAGCCTTACCTTTTTATTTATTTTTATTTTTTTATTTTTTTATTTTTTTATGGGGGGTTTGGTTGATTCACAATAGCCAAATATTTTTCGGGAAAGATGTTGGGAAACCTTCCAGGTTTTCATTCAGGTGGTGACTCTGTACAATCTACTAAAAGAAGAAATTTCCCCTAGGTGTCCATAAAAGGTAGGGGAGTTGTTGATCAATAAGAGTTCCAATTGGGGTTTTTTCGATGGGGCATGTCAAGGCCCAGACCTTATGTGCTACTGGGGGTGGTTTTATATATCCCAAAGGTTCATTATTTTACCATGAAGGCTTGTGGTGGATAGGGAACTAATAACTTGGTTGAATTGTTGGCTTTAAAACTCTTATTAAGGAAAGATTATGAGTCAAGTTTGAAATCGTTACAAGCTTTTGGGGATTCAATACTAGTTGTCAATTGGATGAATGGAAAGCAACATATTCACACCTTGGAGTTAAATGACTTAGAGATCAATTTAAAAGAGGTAGTATATGTTTTTTAAACCTTCTCCTTTTTCTATGTCTTTTGGGAATTGAACCAACAAGTGGATATTCTGTCTAAGGAGGGCCTAACTTTTCCTCTGGGAGTAGTACATATGGTGGAATACGACAAAGGTGAAACACATGAGCATCGACAAAACTTTTGGACTTAAAGGCTTTCTCAGTTTATGAATTTTTAATTACGTATCTGCTCTAGATAACTGTAGTTTTTAAAGTATTATGTAGTATGTCAAGTATGTATTGTCTGGTATAGACCATCTAGATATTGTTGAAAGTACATAATTTTCATAAAAATTCAAGTCAGTATGATCAATCTGGAATGATGATCAAGTTCATGGTTAGTTTGAACGTTCCGAACAGTTGAGGAAATTTGGCATGCGTTAGCATATAAGGAATATATTTTTATTCTCAGTAATAAAAATGTGATTTTTTTTTTCCGTGGAAAAAAAATATTTTAATTATTCGTATGTGTATAAAAAAGAATATTCTTAAATAATAAAATTATTTAAAGTCATTATACTTTAACTCTTCATGTGTTTTTCTTGACAGATTTAGGAGTTTTTATTTTCTTGTACGATTGCTCTTGTTATTGACTTGGTTTTTGAAATTTCTCATATATTGTTTGGAACCTAGAGATGTCTTGAAATGAGCATTTTGTTATGAAATTTTTCAATAGCATTAGTAACTTGGTAGGGTTATTTTTCTAGGGGATAAACCAAATTCCCTTAGGGTTTAGTGTTTACAATTTTTTCTTTTTCTTTTTAAAATATTTCGTTTAACAACAAGAATTGAGCTTGTAAACTATGAAGAAAAATCTTGGTTTGATCATGACTAGAGGAAATCTATTTTTCCAAAGTCACTTAAGAATTACACTGGGACCCAACCACATGAAATGACTCTTTATACAGGGAAATCGACCACTAGAGAATCAAACCTCTTTATACAGGGAAATCGACCACTAGAGAATCAAACGTAGGTGAAGAGTGAAACACCAAAGTGCGTTAACCACTCAAACTAAACTCGTTGATAATGTTTACAAATTTTGAAACTGTGAGTTGATTTTCCAAAAAGTACTCATATTAGGAGCATTTAATTTTAAGTATTTGATATCCTAATGTGTTAGAATTTAGAGTATTGATTTTAATTTTAAGTATTTGATATCCCAATTTGTTAGAATTTAGAGTATTGATTTCCCTATAGTGCAATTATGTTTGCATTGGAAGAGTTCTAAGAAATTAAACTATTTTCCTTTTATCATATGTTTCTACCTTTAGGTACTTATGCGAGATTGAGATTGTTGATACTTGTCAATCCTAATCAACACAAAAATAAAACATATCACAAACAAAATTTGAATTTGGGTAAGGATGATGATAACTTTTTCCTTTAACCACTTAAACTAAACTTAAATAACAATATTTAATTCAATATTCAAATTGTTTTTTTATCATTATTAATATAATTGAAAACTTTCAAATGTATAAGCATTTAAATTAAAACTTAATTATTCTCTCCAAGCTAAAACAAATACAATGCCATGTAATTGTGTCATTGATTTAATATGTATACAACTTATTACTTATAAAAAAACCTTTACATAAACGTATAAGGATATTTTATTAATTTTATTCATACTACCAATCTTTATGATCTTTTAAATCAACAAAACTATGCTCATCTTGGAACATTTCTCTTAATGTTTTTCGAGCACTGAAATAAAATTCTAAAGAATTCCAAGTAATTCCTTACCTACTTAAGGTCTCATAGACCAATTCGATCTCACTGGATGTTAATCACCATCATTATCATCATGAAGTACTTTCACACTAACCATAATAGTCACTCTATCATCATGAAATACTTTCACTTCCACACTAACCATAATAGTCACTCTATATTAATAAAGTGGTATGTTTTATTTTTAGACTAGCGGAATCGACAACTAGTTGGGCACGTACTAGCGTAACACGAGGTCGTCAGGAAAGTACTTGTGTGACACTGCCCCATACGCGACACACAAGGTAAGTCGGGGTTTCGAACATGTGACTTTACATAAAAGAGTGCCTTAAGAATACACTCCATCACCGACTCCCCTACACCTCGGGGACCCTAATAGAATGACATGTTTTCTTTTTAAGCTAGAAAAAGATCCTTCTATTAACTAATAATTAAAATGTAAAAAATAGTTGAGTTGATTCCTAGGCCGCCAACAGAGGAAACCAACTTAGGCATTAGAGCCTGAGTAGAGAAAATGACTATGCATGAAGCATATGGCTTGCCGATATTAATTTTGTACATACTTGAAAAGAGAAAAAGATGTTGAACTGTACTATATAAGTAGAAAAACCAAAAAATTCAAGCATGGGGGGCATCACTGTCATCCGAGTGCTAGTTAGAGGAGGTCCAAGGAGGAATAATGACACTCTGTTGAACTCCAAAAATCTAGCTTCATAAGTCTTCAATTCTGGCTAACATTCTTTCTTGTTTGAAGGAAATTTCGATCGAATCTCTACGAATTTCAAAGAAGAGATGGAGTTGGTCCTCTGTTAAAAGCATAAGAGGTCTCTTTACAAGCTCAGGATCATTAGTATACATGTTGTTACTTTTTTCTTGAATGTTGGGATCACTAAGTCCAGGTCGTTCAGGAGGAGGATGGATAGAGGGAACTTCACTAGGAGCAATAATTTCCTCTTCAATGATAGTCCATCCCCATCATTCTTCCCCTGGAGAAGGCGCAAAGGAGGAGCCCTCAACACGGGGAGGGTCGACTTGAGGGTGAAAGGAAGAAAAACTGTTAGGGGAAGAGAACAAGGGTTGTTGCCGACTGGAGGCCCCTCGAGAAGAGCCACTACCCCTTTTGGGATTCCCCCTTTCTCACGACATGGAACTCACTGAAATTGTCACTAGAAAGAGAGAAGATCATAGGCAGAAAGCAGGACCAAACCAAAGTAGAGGGATATCGAAAAGCACAGACCCAAGAACAATAACAAAGGTTGTAAGGGGAAGGAAGACGATTGTGTGACTTGATAAAATCCCAGACCTGCCAATTCTGTGTGCATTGGCAGGTCTGGGATTTTCAGAAAATGAAATATCGATCCCAGAGGTTATTTTGGGTTCACATTATCTATACCAATTGACATGTGGTCATTTCCTTGCATGGTTTTTGAACTGGCTACATGTGATATGTTGTTTGATCCTTAAAGCGCAGAAGGTTATTACCACGAAGAGGACCACCTTTCCCTAATGATGGATATTATTGGAAAGATACCTCGTAATATTTATTTAGGTGGGAGATATTCACAAGACTTTTTAGATAGGAATGAGGATTTAAAGCACATTAGATGGCTTCAATATTGGCCCTTAGATTGTATACTAGCAGATAAATATAAGTTCAGTGAGAAAGATACTAACGATCTTGCCAATTTTTTATGTTCATTAATGTATTTTCTCCAAAGAAGAGGCCTACAACAGGGAAATTCCTCCTCCATCTATGGATTAAATTCCAAATGGAATATACTATGGATATACAAAGGTGTTTATCCCTAAAGGAATCGATGTTATGATTGTGACTAAAATGAAGGAGACTACAGAAGCATTCCTTGGCAAGACTATAAAGGATGTTGTGGTGATTGTCCCTAATTATTTTAATGATGCACAACACCAATTTGGCATGCAAAACATGCCTATAGCTATAGTGCATGCCAAATTGGCATGCATAGCAGGCCTTGGGCGGTTGTGCATGCCAATTTGGTATGCTCAACAACCAAGGTCTATGATGCAAATTGGCATGCACAACAACCCAAGGCCTGTTATGCATTCCAAATTGGCATGCACACCAGCCATAGGCTTGTTGTGCACACCAAATTGGCATGCAAAAAAAGCCTTGGGTTGTTGTGCATGGAAATTTGGCATGCACAACATCCCAAGGCCAAGGCCCATTGCGCATGCCAATTTGTCATGCACAGTAGCCATAGGTCTGTTGTGCGTGCCAAGTTGGCATGCACAACAATCCTTGGGTTTCTATGCATGAAAATTTGACATGCACAACATGCTTGGGCTACTGTGCATGCCAAATTTCCATGCACATCAGGCTTGGGTTGTTGCGCATACCAATTTGGCATGCACAATAGCCCAAGTCCTGTTGTGCATGCCAATTTGGCATGCACAACAGCCCAAGGTTTGTTGTGCATGCCAAATTGACATGCATAGCAATCCTAGGGCTAACACATACAAGGTTAGATATAATACAAACCATTTCCTAATATAATATAAAAGATAAACTTTCTCAAATTTAAATCTATTAATAGAGAGGCAAGTAGAGTTCTTACAAATAGGATCTCCATAACACTAATGAAGGGGGAGCCAGAACCAAATGCTTTTAACATTCCAATGAGGAATGGAAACTAACCTCAAAGTCTATCAGACAAGCTTTACGAGCGGTTCCATTTGGCCTCAGAATGACAGATTCATTTTTCAAACCAAGAACCTATCCATTGTGGGTCACATTTGAGTTCTTCAAGCTACAAGATTCTATCACAAAGCATACTAGAAACAAAGCTATATTGAAATATTTTAGTGAAGCTCCTTACACAACATTTACATGTGCCATCGTTAAACCTAAGAGGCCTACAAACCTAGAAATTTTATAGACCTACAAAGCCTAAAAGCATTTTATAATGTGTTTTGAATTCTGAAACAAAAGAAAGTTGTTGCTGACTTCCCATGTGCTTCTCACCTTGATCATTAGTTTATAAATTCATCATCACCCCTTTGTGAGAGAAACCAAACACATAATCTTAATAGTAACTACCCTAGTTATCAATTAACTTGCAAAAGATGAATGAACCCCAAAAAAGAGATTCACAATATAAGTAGTTTAGAAATCCAAAATCCACTTTCCATACACAACAAGCCCCAGGGGTCTGCTCTATATACTCGAAACACCTAAGAAATTTATACTTGAAAATAAATACAATATGGGCATGGCCACCAAAATTTGATATGCAAAAAATGTTTCATCCTTTTCAAAGTTTCAACAAGGATGATGCCTTCTTTCGACTCCATCACAAAGCATGACTATAATATCCAAACAAATTAAAATCCTTATAGTTTTATATTCAAGGCTACAAGTGCCAATTTTGAAGTTATTACAAAAATTTCAAGAACCCTCAAAACCAACTTTGCAACAAAGCAATAAGAAATATCTGAAGCCCAATAATTGTGTGTTGAGTAATCCCAACCATTCACCATTTGACGCATTCACTGAACCCGAAGCCAAAAAGTATGAGTGAGTATCAAACTACTACAAAAAAATCAACAAGAATACAACCAAGAACACTTAAAAAATAATCTATAAGATAGTAATAGAAAAAGAAAAAAAGAAAGTATAATGTTTTGAAAACAGTGTGAAAATAGTACCCTATTTAGATTTTTGATAAAATCTTCAAAATTTTGTAATCATTTTCTTCTAATTTGTATGTGTCATTCTTGTTATTGTATGATAAGTTGGCCACTGCTATAACAACTTCAAGTTGTATGAAATTATGATCTATCAAATCATAATTGTACATGTGTTGCCCCTTTATTCGATTGTACCAACAAAGTTTAAGCTCAACTGCTTCTAGCCTATCCAAAATATCAATGTCATTATGGTAATCAAATACCCTATTACCATCCTTCGTTCTTATTCTTTGAAGTCTTCCAATGTACCAAATCCCAGAAGAAACACCCAGTTTTGTACTTCAGGAAACACCTTTACTTGTAGCACGTTCAGTGGTAGGTATAGACTCTCTCTCAAACAACACTGCACAATCCGATCCAATTCTAAAACCAATTGAAAAACCATTTTTTGGATCCCTCTTATCTCGCCTAAAGTAGAACCCATTTCTCACTTTAGTCAACCTATCATTGGATAATGTCAGGTTTCCATTAAATTGACTAACCAAACAAGATTTATACATATCCTTACCATCGAGCTCCACCACTAGTTTGATAGTTATGTTTACATTCTCATCAACGGATTCTAAAATTTCATCCAACTCATGTCTCCACTCACTTTCCATTTTTTTCAATTCACTATCATCGAGTACCATTGAGGGAAAATGTTGGAATATATAGTTGGAATGACATGGTGAAGGATCATCAATTACTTCATCCACAAATTGGAGTGTTGGAAAATGTTGATCCTCTGTCCATGGTTTAAACCACCAAGGAACTTTTGTGTCTCCCTTTGGTTTCATTCCAAGACTTGATAAAATTCCATGTGCATCCTCCAAACCTATCTTAAGAGATTCTACAATTTTGTCATCTATAGATATTGAATCATAGAGTGAGAAAACATCAATGTCCCCGCTCACTTGTTGGTGCAATGTATTCCAGATGCTTATTTGTTTCTTATGAGATTTTTAAAAATGAATCCCTTGGGGATTCGATTCTTCTTCAACAACTCTATTAAGGGTTCCAATGGAATGAAGTAAGTCTGTGAAATCATAGGCCCTCTCTACTCCAACCATCCCACCAAATTTACTAAATAAGTTCTCACATACATCTGACCCAGTTAGGTGCAATACACATGGAAAGTTGGAGTATTGATTCCTACACAATATCATCAACAAAACTACAAATTGGCAAGACATTTTCACATCTTGATATGCCTCTTTGTTGACTAAATTTATGTTGGCATTAGTATGAGATTGTTTTCGTACCCAACATAACCATAATGTAAAAAAATGATGAACTCTTGAATCATTTCTTACTCTTTCCCAAAGAGTCAAGCTACAAGGTAGACAAATATCAATATAATCAACAACAATTGTTAGATAGGTCTCTGTACCTAATGTCCTCTCTTTCGGACCACATGTACCTCTCATGTCCTTCAAACACCTCTGAACATGACTTGAAGCAATGTGTTGTGTTAAGCCCCAATTTTGTCAATCAATCCTCTATATATATTCAATTTTAAGCTTGTTATCATCCACTTTAAAAGTGTTATAAAACATTTTGACATTGTTAAAATTAATCACCTCTTGTCCAATTCTCAAATCTCATCCACTGCTAAACAAAGGATTCACTAACTTTTTGTCGTTGTGGATGCAATGTTGGTAATGAAGTCCTGTTACTTTGAAACCATCATACAACCCAGTTAATCTCCATCCTTCCCAAGGAATTGGATATCTAATGGATGTAGTTGAAGAATATTCCTTCAACATAAGTTACATCTTCTTCTACTATCTCCATCTGAGGAATGACCAATTATAGGTCCCAAAAAAAATTCAACATATTTCTTCCATAGGTCTTCTATTTTTTCTCATTGTTGATGAAATGTTTTTGCATTGAACCTATTGCATGTTGGATGAACAACCAAAACCAAACGATTAATCTTTTCATGTAAAGGGTTTGCAATAACAACCCGTGCATAATGCCCAATCACACAATTCTTAAAAGTGTCTGTAATAATCTCATATCCTACAACACCCTCACCAATTGTCACCAAGAAATGTGATTGACACTTATTTACACCAGTATTCCATGTAGAAAAAAAATATCACCAATAACTTAAAATTCCAAGTAGGGCTCTCCAGTGACTTCGAAAATATCAAGAAAATCTATTCATAGAATAAGATACTATCCTCCAAGTGGCTATTCCATTGATATCAAGGATGTTTTTCATGAAAATGCAACTACAACTTGAAAACAAGACAACATAGTTGTGAACCTGAACACCATTCAAATGCCTAGAATAACAAATATGTCCCATATATCACATTAACCATAATTTCATGCACCTTTGACACATTGTTATTTTGCTAGTGTCTTTCTGAGTGGAATAGGTAAAAAAAACATAACAAAAACTTGAATTACTCAGAAAGAAAAAACCTGCAACTCAAAATTGCATGCAAAACATAAATTCCACTTCGATAGGGACCCACTATTCAGAATGTTAAGGCCTTCATTGCATCCTTACAAGACATACCATTCGATGTAAAAAAAAATTAAGATGTTGGATTAAAAGATATTTACAGCTAATACATTTCATGAACTATCCAACCCAAGAAAGCATCATTGAAGAATTCCATTTAATATTTGAAAACCAAACATTTTTTACATTACATGAGTAAACTTAGACTTGTGAGTATTCAAATGAGTGCATGAGTGTATCATAGACCTATTCACAAAGACAATGGAAAATTTGGATGTCAAGAAAAAAATAGATCAATTATGCATGTTTTTGAAAAACCACCAACTTCAGTTGACCAACAACACAGTTCAAGCTGGCTAAATAAATAATAATTTCACTTGTGGCAGACGACCCTCATCATCACATAATTTTAGATGCTCCAAAGTCATTTCCATTAATACATCCATCTTTTCAACACCCCCCAAACTCTGCATTTTCCTACAACCCAAGTCAACCAAATGCAATTAAAGAAAAACTTGTACAAACGAGAAGAATTTCATATGTCCTAGAACATGCAAGCTAGTTACTATAGTTCAAATTAATTTCAAGGAAACATTGTGCAAGTTATACCTCACTACTAGGATAAGTATCAATGTTTTGAATTAGATGCTTCTCTCTCTTCTATTTTAAACTTACTTTATTCAAGAAAGAAAAAACATCATTTCCATTTTAACTTCATAAAGAATAAAGTTGCATCAAATGAAAAATAGAGGAATTGTGTGAAACACTGACACAATATTTATAGCATTTCTCTCACATGTCCATTCATAAACTTTTAGAAAACATAGGACTTAAAATAAATTAAAAATGGATAAATACTATATAAGAACTCATACAATAGAGTAATTACCATTTACCAAATT
>ML829129.1:91394-106002 GCA_009831015.1 Picea engelmannii | reverse complement strand
TCTCAATTGTATATCATCTTATCTGTTCATATTTTATACATTATTCCTACATGGATTATTTTGTTATATTCCAAGTATTTTGGATAATTCTTGTGTGAGCGAACTTTGTTCATCTCATTTGGTATTAGAGCAAGTCTGATCTCCGCCCTTGGCTGCTAGACCTTTGGTCAAATTTCGTTGCTCTTAGCAACATATCTATTGGCTTTTGGCCACAAGTATAATTTTTTTAGAGTTTCTCTAATTTGGGTCATTGACCACACTGGCTTTTAGCCATAAAAAATAAAAATAAAAATAAAAATAAATAAATATATATATATATATATATATATATATATATATATTGTTTATTTAGAGCGTACATGTTCCACTGCCTGTCGACCCACCCTGTTCCGTGGCTAACATTTTTTTACCGCAGCCTCCACCAGTGACGAAACCCACCCCATCCACCCCCGCCCACACTCCCTCACTCCGTTCCCTCATTCCATTTTCCCACCCAAACACTTCCTGTCACAATTTTCCGCACTCCCAACCACACTCCGTCATCCCCCACTCCTGACCACACTTCCCTGTCTCGTTCCCCACTCCCGACCACACTCCCTGTCACACTTACCAATCACTCACACTCCCTTACACCCCCCCGCAGACCTCGTATTCCACTCTCCACAGAGCCCCCACTTCTGCGAACTCCCACTCCGACACACCACAACCCACACCCTGCCCACTCATCCCCCAATTCCCGTGACTACACAGACCCCCCGCAGACCCTGTCTCCCATTCCCGCGGACTCCCACCCCGACACACCATCCCCACACCCCCTGACCAATCCCATGACTACCGCAGTCACACCCAGTCACGACCCCAGACCCGACACAGCCGCTAACCCTCACGCCATTAGACCACACTCCGCAGACCCTGTCATCCACTACCAACAAATCCCTTCCAGGCAACAAATTGAATAATTAATACAAGCAGTTATCACTCAAGTTAATCTCCCCCCCCCAAAAAAATTAAAATAAGATTTTCAGCACTATCACTGTCCAATTACAGTCATCCGTGGACAAATCATAACCCTTTGTTGAATAAATCAGTGACTACGGTTTTTGCAAATACCAAAGTCGTGCCCCGGTACTAATTCCAACGAAGAGATTCGAGACAAAAGTTGTTGAAATAAGTCACGATTATGCACACTATAGTGTTAAACAAGCCACATTTTGGTAGTAAACCCGTCGCCATCCGTACATCGTGACTCCTCTGGGCAATGAACGAACTATAGCAAGCCTCTATTAATTAAAGTATCAAAGCCACGACGGTTGGCAATATCACTAGCAATAAAGAGATATTAAAATTGAGACTAACGCATATTCTCCAAAACGGAATTCAACCAGATTTGAAAAGCCCAGTTATAAAAGGGTTAACCCGATTTTTTATGGTCGTACATGAAATAACTAAAGAATAAGCATTGGTGAATGCCTTTTTGGTGTACTTACCACGTGGAGTCTTAAAAATACTAAAATAATAATAAAGTATTATATATTAGTGGAAAGGGTTCTCCGCCTAAAGCCAAAACCTCTCACAGCTACTGCGGCCATGGACGCCGAGGGAGGGGAGCCACAGGCCCCCTCCTACAGCTCAGTCGACGCCAAGGAGCACGGCTCCCACCATTCCAAAAGGCCGACCTTTGAACTCCCGGCAGAGATGCAGCGAATCCTCTAGGAAGAAGAGATGTCGAAAGAAAAACCAATGGAAATCGATCCAACAGCCAGTAACAACAAAACTAATCGCACTTGGGAACCAGGCAAATGTATCCTGCAAGCACCGATTGCCCCGAAATACATCATTAGCTCTCCAAGAATCGAAGAACAGAAACAATACATGAGGGATTTTGCTCTGATCGGAAAATTCTTAGGGCTATGGCCTTCAGAAAAAGACCTAATCAAATGGATCCAGCACTGGTGGAAACCCAAGGGCCACTACGACCCTCCAACTCGGATCAAAAGGCTTCTTCACAATCATCTTGCATAATCTAGAAGACAAGAATCGAATCTTTGAAGGAGGACCTTATTTCTACAATTCGACTAGCCTCTTCCTCCGTTTCTGGACGGAACGTTTCAGCCTCGAAAAGGAGGACTTCACGCATGCACCGGTCTGGATGAGACTCTACTCACTCCCACAAGAGTTCTGGTTGGAGGAGATCCTTGCAGGGATAGGCAACACCATCGGCATCTACGTCAAAGCTTCAGAAGCAACTAAGCAACGAAGGTACACAGCCTACGCCCATATTTGTGTTTACTTGAATATTTCTAAACCCCTCCCAAGAGCCATTACCCTAGACTATCAGGACGATGAATGGACACAAACCCTAGACTATGAGCACATTCCCTTTCGGTGCAAGAAATGCCATGAGCACGAACATCTCTTCCGCAAATGCCCTTTAAATAATCCTCCCAAACCCTCCACGGAAGACCCCAACAAATCCAAAGACGGATTCATCCCAGTCACAGGCAGGCGCAAGCATCAAGCCAGGAAGTCACCCCCACAAGCCCCTCTGGAACCCCCTACACCTCCAACCAAGAATTCCTTTAGCACCCTCCAAACCCCGGCTGATCTACCTTCCTCCTCAACGGCACCAAAGATCGACCCCGTTAAAAGCCAAAGCATAGTGAATCCCGAAGTTTTAGCCCAAGATCCCTCCCAACCACCACCCTCTGACTCCTCCTTTCCCGCCACTCTTGGACCGGAGATAGGAGACCCAGACACAGACCTAGAGGATCAGGAGCTAGCCGGTATCGACATGGCACACCTGGAGCAGGCTTATCGTAAGCAAGAACTATACACAATACCACCAGATCAACTTCGTAAAGTGCACGAAGTATTTCTCAACTCCTCGACAGGGGGCTCGGCCAGAGCTAGTGCGAACCTTGGCATCCAAAAGGGAACATCAAAGGATCCACGCAAAATCACAAAAGAAAAAAAGAAAAGGGGCAGAAAACCAAAACATCAACTCATTCAAGATGTAGGGAACTTCCTTGTCAATTCGGGCAGATAAATCTGATCTCAGACAACTTCCCTCCTCTCCAACCCCCATCCTCCTCATGAAGATACAAACCTGGAATATAAGGGGCCTGAATGCCAAAAACAAACAAGCTATGCTCCGGAAAGAATCAAGAAGGATCAACCAAACATTCTCATTCTGCAAGAAACAAAATGTGCGGGAGAGGAGGCATCCTCCACTCTTCAAAAATGTTGGAAACAAGCCAGCCACGTAGAAATCGACGCCAAGGGAGCCGCTGGTGGTTTGGCAATGCTCTGGAATCCATCCACAATTCTGTTGGACGGCTTCTTCACCTCCAAATGGACCATCACCGCCTCCTTTCGTATAATCGGATCGAACAAATCCGGTTACATCACAAATGCTTACAGCCTTGCCAAACCAGGTGATAAGGACTCCTTCCTCAAGCACTTAGATTGGCTAGCTAATCACATCAACCCCCACAGATGGATCCTAGGGGGAGATTTCAACATAATAACAGGTTTGGAGGAAAAAAAGGGAGGCACACGCACTCTAGGAAAAGACAGTGAGCACTTTAACAGCTTCATTGGTCTAAGAAATCTCATTGATGTAAGTACAGATAATGGATTGTACACTTGGTCCAATAGGTGCTCAGGGGACCAACAGGTATCCAGCAAACTAGACCGCTTCCTCCTTGTCGGAAGCAGTAATGATGGATGGTCTGGCTTGGAATGCCACTATCATCGACACCCCGGGATCCAATCATTGGCCGATCCTCCCCACCGTCAACAACATGGGCACTCCTGGCAGAAAGCCCTTTCGCTTCAAGAAATTTTGGCTCACACACCCGGAACTTCCAAACAAACATCAAATCGTGGTGGGAAGAAGCGGCCATACCCACAGGGACCCCCATGTACAGATTTCAACAGAGGCTGAAAAATCTCAAACAGCATCTAAAAGCTTGGAATAAGGCCACTTTCGGCAACATCTTTCAAGCACGGGAGAACCTCCATCAACAAATTCAAGGCATCCAACAGCAAATCCGACAGCAAGGCCTCACGGACTCCCTAAAGCAACAGGAAAAGCAACTAAACAACCAGTTAGCTGAAAGAAGAGCGCAAGAAGAAATCCTTTGGAGACAAAAATCGTGCATTCAATGGCTAAAAGAGGGGGAAAGGAACACCAAATTCTTCCACAGATCCATGGTCCAACGACGTCAGACAAACCGCATCACTCACCTAATCTCGGAGCAGGGAACCGAAATTCAACGGCACTCTGATATTGAAAAGGAACTGCTCACCTACTTTAAAAACCTCCTCTCAGAACCTCCTGTAGATCGATCTCATGCAATCGACACCATCCTTGGGAATATCCCCAGGGAGGTCACAAAGGAGCAAAACGAGGCACTCATGAGACCAATAACTCAGAAGGAGGTTGATCAATCCCTACGGGATATACCTATAGGCAAAGCGTCGGGATCGGACGGGTTTACCCCAGATTTCTTCCACCATTGCTGGAACATCATCCGGAAGGATGTCTGGGAAATAATCGAGGACTCAAGAAAATTAGGTCAGGTCCTTCAAGCCCTCAATGCCACCTTTCTCACACTGATCCCCAAAGAGAACCACACCACCTCCCTAGCGCACTTCCGGCCCATTGCCCTCTGCAACGTCATCTACAAACCCCTCACAAAGCTCATTGTCAACCGCCTCAAGCCCATCTTACCCTTAATCATCGCGCCGGAACAATCTGGTTATGTGGAAGGCAGACAAATTCTGGACAGTATCATTTTGGCTCACGAAGTGATACACTCGCTCCACTCGATGAAGACACCAGGTATATGCTCCTAAAATTGGATCTTTCTAAAGCCTTTGATAAAATAAGTTGGAATTACTTAAGATCCACTCTTCTAGCCTTTGGTTTTGACCCCAAATGGGTCTCCTGGATAAGTCAACCTTACGTCATCCGCCTCGTTTTCCATCCTGATCAACGGCGTTCCCCCCTGCCCTTTCTCGCCTACTAGGGGCATAAGACAAGGGGACCCGCTCTCCCCCTTCCTCTTTATAATCCTGGCGGAGGGTCTCAGCCGAACCATCAAGTCTGCCATCTCAGACCGATCCCTCTCCGAACTCACTCCTCATGGTATCTCGCCCCCCATTTCCCATAGTCAATTCTTTGATGACTCACTCCTAATGGGAGTACCTACAGTGCGAGAAGCCCTCAGCATCAAATCCATCATCAACCTTTTTCTGTGAAGCCTCAGGAATGGACGTGAACCTCTCCAAATCGCAGATCTTCTTTTTCAATACGCCTGTTGAGATCCAACACCATCTTACGCTCCTTTTGGGCTTCACCCGCAGCACTCTACCCTCCACTTATCTAGGAATCCCGCTCATTGATAATCCGCTAAGAAATCTCTCTTGGGACTCTCTAATCTCCAAATTTCGCAAAAAACTCTCACTGTTGACTTACCAATCCCTCAATCTGCCTGGACGCCTCATCCTCCTTAAGTTTGTCCTTCAAGCTCTGTCGGTCTACGCTTTCTCAGCTCTAGCGGCTCTGAATTTCATCCTCGCCACTATAAGAAACATTCAAAGGCGCTTTCTTTTGCAGGGTACCAAGGAAGAACTCAAAATCACCCTCGTAAGCTGGCAAAAAGTCTGCAAACCCAAGAAAGAAGGGGGATTGGGCCTTAGAGACCCTGCTACCCTCAATAAGGTCCTCAGTGCCAAAATTTGGTGGAGATGGCTAAAGCGACCACAAGACCTATGGGCACGCCTATGGAGGAAAAAATACACCCCAACATCCTAGGAAAAAGAACTCATAAGATGGAATGGACAACAACAGGGCTCACTCATCTGGAATACAGCTAGAAACAACAGGGGACTCATCGCAGAACACTCTTTCTGGGAGATACAAAATGGTACCTCAGCCCTCTTTTGGAGTGACTCCTGGCAACAGCTCCCTGCCTTGCACAAAGACCCACAGCTGAGCGTCTTCCTCTCCCACACAACAGAAGCAGATCTAATCAAAGTAGAGGACTACTGGCACCCTGCACGAAATCGGGACATCTGGCGCAAATGGAAAAATACTCACGAGGCCCTGAATATCCCCAGCGAAATCAATATCCAACCTTTACTAGAACACCTGGACACAAGGAAGATCCTAAACCAACAAGGAAACGACATTCTCAGATGGGGACACACCTCCACAGGTACTTTCAATATTAAAGAAGCTTACAGACTCAAAGCTGGACATGGCTCCCTACCGATAGAGGTAATCTGGAACAAGATTTGGGAAACAAACTCCTGGCCAAAAATCAGCACTTTCCTTTGGCTAACTGCACACAGTAGCATTCTCACTTGGGACAATTTAAGAAAAAGGGGTTTTATCGGGCCTTCTTGGTGCCAACTCTGTGGCTCAGAGGAGGAAACACAAAATCATCTCCTAAACCTCTGCTCCTACAGCTCGAATATCTGGGACTACAGCGCCAGCCTCATGCGCACCACGAATAGAAAGCGCAGAGGCATCCGGGAAACCTTAGAAGCTTGGCGCACCTCGATCTTCAACCCACCTATCCTCAATAAAATCTGGCAGCTCCTACCGGGCTTCATCCTTTGGCAAATCTGGAAAGAAAGAAATCGGCGAATTTTCAAATCCAAGACTAAAACCTACTAGGAGGTCTGGGATATTATTCACTCCAACATCAAAGAAACAATCGCCCTACATCCCTGGAACGATCAGGACTGGAATTGCCCGGCAAACGAACGTATCATCCTTCATGATTAGCAACTACAACCACAGCCCATGCCCATCAATTTTGGCACCAAGACGCATTGTGAGCCAAGTCCCATTACGTGGAAGGCGCCGGAAACAGGGTACCACAAAATGAATTTTGATGGGGCCTCCAAAGGAAATACAGGACCAGCTGGCTACGGAGCAGTCATTCGCAATAGCAAAGGGGAAATCCTCCATATTGTAGCAGGAAATATTGGGCACAACACCAACAATGCTGCTGAAATCTAGGGTCTCCTCAGAGGTCTACAAGTAGCCAAAGAACAAGAGCTCTTCCCAATCATTGCTGAAGGAGTTTCGCAAATTGTCATACATCTCCTTAGCCATCTCCGGAATGGGGCAGACCCGGAGAAAATCTCCCCCAGCTGGAGACTTATGAATGGGCTCCTAAGAATCAAATCCCTCTTACAACCCAATTGGGTAATCCTGCCTTCCCACATCAGAAGAACAGCAAACCAAGTGGCCGACCTGTTGGCAAATTATGGAGTTGATCTGAAAGAAGGGGACTTCTCTTGCACCCCGACCTTCACCAACTCCCACCCCTGGATAATCGCTTGCAGAAACATAGCAAGCACCAAAGACCGCCCCCCGGATGGGGTGACACCAGGCAGCATGAGTGTACAACCCATGGGGAGGCCAACCGGCCAGCTAGTCAGCCAGTTGGCACCAGCAGGAACCCATTCTTCATGCACATCCCATCACTCTCCTGGTATATCACCTCACAATTTAAGGTCCATCGCCGCCACCTTGTTGAACCTTCACGCAGGGATCCAGTGGCACAAGCTGGAGGATTTGCAGTGTGTGATCGCCCATGGAGATGAGTATGGCAACTCAGCGGTCACCTCCCCGTCCAGAACCTGGAGGTCTTATCGTCGAACTCGGGAGCCTTCTTCATCTTTCAGCTCCCGCAACTTTCCCTCTTCCTCGCATGATTCTTTTGATCTTCAAGCTCTTCGCCTCCATCCTCCCAGCAATGACACCCTTTATGCCACGCCTGAGAGGCAAATCTAGAAGAGGCACAACCTGGTACGCCGCCAGGGGCAGGAAAATGCCCAATTTGAACCACCTCTCGGATACAGAGATGCCTCGCGCTGATCTCCCTCCGGATTTTGATACTCTCCCGGTCCTGCCATTACAATTCCTGCTCCCGAAGAGCCACACCCTAAAGAAACTCAAGAACTTTCGCCTCTCTCAAACGAATATGGGTGTCGGGTGGAATGGTTCGACCCCTTCAGGAACTCTCTGGGCTACGCACCCCCCCACCCTCTCCTCCTCGGCGACCGCCCTCCACTTTCTCCTTGCCGCACCACCCTTCTGAAGCCACCTCTGCTCCGTCTCCTCTTCCCTCCACCTCGACGGATCCCCACAACTATGCTAACTGGGAAGAGATTGCAGAGGCTTTGTGCGATTTAGCAAGGGGCCAGCAAGACATCAAAACCGCTCTCAGGGACCTGCAAGCAAAGGACGAAGATCAAAGAAGCAGGGTGGACAAATTGTTACTCTTTCTCCAAGACCTTAGATAGGCAAGTGCAGAACGAGACAAGGACAAGATGAAGAACACGCAAGTCTTCACAGGCCCATCCTATGGTCCAGGTCTCTGAAAATTTCTCTCTTTGTCCAGTCTTTTTCTATGTTTTTTCAGTTAGATGCGGCAATGGACAGACAGTCCGCTAGCCTTAGATTAGAACTCAGCCAGTTTAGAGCCCTGTGCGGCATAGTAGGTTTCCCTAGCAAGGCCAGTCTCGTTTATTTTGGACAAGTATCACTATATTTTTGGACAAGTGTCATTATATTTTTGAACTAGGGCCAACAGTGGTTTCCCAGCAGGGCACTGTTGACACCTAGAACAGTCGACTTGTAACTTTTTAGAAGGATCTAATATACTACTAACTTACCAAAAAAAAATATATATATATATATAAAGGAGATTTAAAGAAATTATTAAAAGTGAAGCAAGAAGTATAAAAGGAAATTCGAAGAAAAAAAAAAGATACAAACGAAAAAGCATACGGTGGTAGTATATTAACTATTTTATTTCCATTCCTAAGTTCAACTTTACGAAAAGATTATTAAAAGAGTTATATTGGAAAGTTGCAAGGTAAGCTTCATTTGTTTATTTTAATTGTAGAATTAGAGATATCCACAAAAAAAACGAAAAAAAAGGTATTAAATAATATTTAAAAGTACGAGGATAAAGTGATATTTCAAAAAGTTAAAGTGACTAGAAAGAAATGAAAGAAAGGGTTACTAAGTGAACAAAAAGTGCCTTTGAAAGTACATAAAAGGAGTATTGTATCAAGGAATATCAAAGAAAGATATCTATCAAGTCAAGGAGTATCAAGGAATATTAGAGAAAGATATCTATCAAGTCAAGAAGCTTAAGTCTTATGATATTTTTAAGATTAAGTGATAAAAATAAAAATAAAAAATAATCAAGTTCAATTCAATTTATAAAAAGGACAATTCCAAAATGGAAAGAGGAAGATTCCCTCATACTTATAAAAAATATGTGGATCCCTTATTAAAAGTTAATGGGATTATTCAAGGAAAGAATATCAACATCGCTATTTGCCCAACTGCTAGGAAAAATCACATTAACGTTGACCTGGCAAACCAATTAATGGTTTTAGAGCCCAATATAATTGAAAATGACACATGTCTTTCCGATGAGAAATATGACATTAAGAACCTACATCTATCTATTGGCGATTACAAATTCATAGCTCAATTCAATGTCGTATCAATTTATCAAGACAGTGTTGATATAATTCTAGGGTCAACTTGGGTAGATACATTGGGTACTTTTATTTTTAACACAAGGGGAAAGTTTTTGACATTTTCTTATAAGAAGAATAAAATCACATTACAGAACGTTACAATGAAGTCAATTTCAGAAGCTCCATCATCAGAAGACCTGAAAGACATATCAGAAGTGATCCTTCAAGATAATCAGAAGTGAATACAAAAGTTGCAAGATCAACAAAAAGAATGTGACAAAATCATCATTGAAAAAGACAAAGAGATTTATCGCCTAAGAAATCATAATCAGAAACTACTTGCAAAAATCATGAAGTCCAAGGAGAAGAAGCGGTGTTTTCAAAAGTCGGAACAAGAAAATCAAGGTCTCAAAGAAAAATTAACCGAAGAAGAGGAAGAAAGCTCCTGCCTAAGGAACCTTAACCAAAAGTTACTTGAACAAATTAAAATCTTAAAAGACGAAAGAAAGGAGAATCTAGAATCAGAAAAAGACAATAGATCAAAAAATAAGGAAGAACTTTTACGATTAAGACGACATAATCAAGATTTATTAACTCACATTAAAAATTTGAAGCATGATAAGAAGACTTTACAAGAAAAGCTAGATCGCAAAACATCATTAGTCGATAAGGAAACAATGACAGACCCAATCAACCTTACAACTCAAGAGGCAAATCCAGCTGATGTAAAGAACTTTTCAAATGTCGAGGTACAAACAAGCCAGAGATATCAAGAAGACTCAATTCCAAAAGTTAATCAAGAAAAAGATGCAAGTATAAGAAATAAAGATCAAGTTGCAAGGATGCTTTATCAACATCCTAATCACAAAATTCGATACTTCAGCCAATCAATGTATCAATAGAAACAAATAATCGTTGTGTCAAAGAATATTACTTCCACTACAAGTGAGGGTCAAAATAGAAGCGATCATGGGAGTAGAAATGTATCAAGTTCTTTCCAAGAACCCTATAAAAATCCAAATCCGCAGAAGATCGAATTAGGATAGGCAGACTCCTTTAGAATTCGACAGTTCTACTCAGCGCTTAGAAGACCCCATCGTCTCAGGTCCTCAACGGTTACTAACTCAATAATGAAGAAGCATGAGACAATAATTACAAGCTAGAGCAAGAGATAAGTCTTCCATAAAGTATGCTTTGAGGACAAAGCATTTTTAAGGGGAAGACAATGTTATGAACATGAATATACATATAAATAGATATTCATACCATAATAATTAATTAATAAATAATAACTATTAATAATGAAAGGACATGTCTCAAATGACATGACTATTGGTTAAGGGCACCCCTGCGTGAGTATATAAACGAGCCCTCATTCTCAATTGTATATCATCTTATCTATTCATATTTTATACATTATTCCTACATGGATTATTTTGTTATATTCCAAGTATTTTGGATAATTATTGTGTGAGTGAACTTTGTTCGTCTCATATGGCTTCACAAGCCCCTTGAGAACCCAGTGTTTCCTGGTGAGATGAAATATTACTATATCAGAGATATGATGCAGAGAAACTTCCTACACATGAGCAGATTGCAAACATCTTCACCAAACTAATTTGGTGAAGAACGCCTTCCTAGTTGAGAGGGAGTATTGATGACTCCAACCAAGGCAATTCAGAGTACATCCGTGTAAGACTTGGCAAGACGAAGAATGTCTCCCTAGCTGAGAGGGAGTGTTGATGATGGCAGCTATGTGAGACATTCTCCAGCTTACAAACCTGTGAGATGTGGATCATTGCAGCAATGTGAGTCTTTCTCCAGCTTACAAACTTGAGAGAAAGCCCCTAAGAAGGGTATGTGGTTCCTACCTGAGACAGAGCTGGAACGTAGAGATGACCTCCTCCATTCATAGAGTTGAGAAGAACTCCAGATGATTATCCAGTGGGAAAAGCGATCTGTTGAGTTAGACGTGCCTGTGGCTGAGCACAAGGTGAACGTGTGAAACCCCAAAGTGTTGGGTGCATCATCATGAGAACAGAAATGAAGATGATGTGTTAGCCTCCTCTGAGCAGCAGAGTTGACGAGAAACTCCAGATGATTCTCCTGTGTGAAGCAGTGGGAAAGAAGATCTGTAGAGTGCACGTGCCTGTGGATGAGCACAGGTGAACGTCTAAAGATCTGGTTCTCTTGTGTAATGCAGTGAGCCAAAGATATGAACATCCCTATGGATGTGCCCCTAGTGGATGAGCACTAGTGGGTGTATCAGATCCTTTGTTATATTGTACAAGAGTCAGACCTGCCTGTAACCCTAATTGTAATGTAAAGGATACAGGTCGGTCTCGACCCCCACCTTAATGTGTCTATTAATTAATGTAAAAGATAATTAATCTGGTCAATATCAATTATATTATAATCTAGTGAGGTCGGCCCTGTTGTTCCAATAGACACTTATGTTGACAGGTTCAGGTTAGTATAAGTAAATGTAAATTCCCCATTGAGGAAACATATATTTCAAGTGAGTTTAGAAATTTCAGCAAGTACACCTTCTTGGGAAAAGTGCACACCTCTCCATGAAGACCAAAGGACAAGTCTTCAATCGGTTCCAAGAGTTCAAAGCTCTTGTGGAGAGTCAGACTAGGAAGAAAATCAGAGTTCTGAGGACAGACAATGGAGGTGAGTATACCTCCAAGGAGTTCATGGAATTTTGTGCAAGAGAGGGCATCGGGAGAGAGTTGACTATTCCTTACAACCCACAGCAAAATGGGGTTGCTAAGAGGAAGAACAGGGCCATAGTTGGGGCTGTGAGAACCATGTTACATGATCAGGGGTTGCCACTTTTTCTTTGGGCTGAGGCATGCTACACTGCAGTTTATCTGCAGAACAGGAGTCCACACAGAGCAGTGGGGAGTATGACTCCTGAGGAAGAAGCCTGAGGTGGGGCACTTCAAGATTTTTGGGTGCCTCACATATTCACATGTCCCTTCTAAGAAGAGGACAAAGCTAGAACCCACGACAGAGAAGGGGATCTTTGTTGGGTATAGCGAGACTTCAAAGGCTTTCTGCATATACATCTATTCCTTGAGAAAGACAGTTTTGAGAAGGGATGTGAGATTTGAGGAGGATGGAGCCTTTAGGAAGTCATGAGGGACAGAGAGGGGTGAGCAGTCGAGGTGCTGACTGCTCAGAGAGGGGTGAGCAGTCAGCACCTCAGATTCAGGTGAGTCCACAAAAGACTTCAGCGACACAGAGTTCGGGACCATCAGTTTCGGTGACGACTGGTCCACAGGTTACATGGCCACAGATGTCAGGATCACAGGTTACTGGTCAACAAGTTTCGGGATCGAGTTCTCCAGATTCTACTTCATGGTCACAGTCTTCAGGTGATGGGGTTGAGCAAGGAGAGTCCCCTCCACGGGACACTACTTCAGAGAGGTGGAAGCCCAAGTGGCTTCAGGATACTTTGAGGGAGGCACAGGTTCAGTGGGGAATCCCAGGCAGGCTGTGAGGGAGAGTAAACCTCCCGAGAGATTTTGCAGCTACATCGCGATTGTGAGCAGCATCAGGGAGTCTGAACCTTCCACTTTTGAGGAGGCTGCTGGTAGACAGGTTTGGAGAGATTCCATGATGGAAGAGTACAATTCCATCATGAAGAATGATCTTTGGGAGATTGTTCCTAGACCTGAGGGGAAGTCAGTGGTGACTTCCAGGTGGCTCTATAAACTCAAGTATGTTGTAGATGGCAGCATTGAGAAATACAAAGCTCGTTTTGTGGCTTGGGGGTTCTCACAAGTTGAGGGAGTTTATTATGATGAGACCTTCGCACCGGCGTCTAGATATACCTCGATCAGGTCAGTGATCTTTATTGCAGTAGAGATGGTGTTAGTATCCAGATACTAAATTTTCATTTTCTCCTTGTTGCAGGAACGAGGTTATTCCCGTAGCATCGAGAAGTGTTGTTCCTGAGCACCGGTATTGCATACGCTAGAAGTAGTGCTGAGATTTTAACTCGTCTCATTAGAGAAGAGGAGAAGAGGGTTGGTTTTATTTTAAAATTTCACCAAAAAAATTGTTGCGCCCGAAGGACAATCTTCAGTCCTCGAAGCCACACACCTGCAGCCATACAACACAGTTTAGTACCTACTACTACTAGCCACACAACACAACAGTCATGATAAAGCACCAACACATCATAGTCTAAACCCACAAGAGGCTACAACAAATCATTGCTCGAATTGCCAAACCATTTGAAGAGAAGATGCCCGATTCAACTTGATGGAGCATTTATATCACAATATGTGTCACTCTGCTGGCCTGTCTAGCTGTAACATTCATTTGTCAATGACTCTGTTTCCAGGTGTCCAGAGGCAACATTTCCAAGCATCGAGCTACCTTCTAAATAAACCATGTATAAATTCAACATGAGTCTTCACAGTCCGCGCAAGTCAGAAGGACTAAAAGTTTGGGTTTGATCAACGGCCATTATTCCATTTTGTCCAGGTATCGTTGCTCTAAGATTGACTAGTGCCAGGAAAGTGAGATGGCTCTCAGGCAGTGACAATAGGGTCCGATACTATGCATACAAAGCATTACACCAAGTGTTAAATGATTACAAAAGCAATCGAAGGCCATGTATCGCCAGATGTGAAGAATATTGGACTATGAGGGCCGAGAGGCCATACTCTGTCCAAAGCTTGATGATCGGGAAAAACAATATTGACACCATCTATATTCAAAAGAAAAGTGTGCAAGGTATCTTGGATTACTGCCAAGCAAGCAACGTCAAATGACTTCCAAAAATCCAAGCGTTGTCAGAGTTTTGAAATGACAGTTAGGGGATAACAATTAAATCTTACACAGCATTCAACAAAATCCGGAATGCTCTTTGTTTGGAATGGGAACTGGACAGCTATTGAAAGCATCTAAGTGATGTGTATGCCCCACTTCAAGGACCATTGTTTAAATACAGAGCAGAGCAGAAGAACCGTCGGTGAATTCAACGCTCCCAGTTATCGACAACCAGCATGTGCCAAATCATCTAAATGGTGAATATCCCCGCTGAGACGTCAAGAACACAAGCCAAAGC
>ML829129.1:28438-38777 GCA_009831015.1 Picea engelmannii | reverse complement strand
AAGGCTACTAGGTAGCATATACCTGCCGAATATAATAATGAAAGTATTGTTTAAGGAGATAGGGAGAGAAGGTGTAGGCATGAAATGATTAGATGGCAGAAATATTTATTACATTTACATTGGGGGAAGTGAAGGCAGCAATATATCACTCAACAATGCACCATTAGCAACCTAGTTAGTGATTCATCATTAAACAAGGCTACTAGGTAGCATATACCTGCCGAATATAATAATGAAAGTATTGTTTAAGGAGATAGGGAGAGAAGGTGTAGGCATGAAATGATTAGATGGCAGAAATATTTATTACATTTACATTGGGGGAAGTGAAGGCAGCAATAAGACTTCAAAGTTTTTGGCCAATAAGATATCAGATAAATGAGATTTAAAATTTAAAAAACTGCCAGCACACCAAATTGGTGTATGAGACCCCCTTGTTTGTGGGACAAGGGACCCCCCCTCTGCCCAGCGATTTTGACTGGTAAAGTCTACGAAGGTATACATACCCTACCCCCCTCTGGATTTGAACCTGTGACCTCTTAAGAGGAAACACATGTTCTTAACCATTATGCCCACTCAGGTTGTATATACCATGCCCTATCGGCAGGTATAATAATGCATCACTATATCCATCCATTGTAATCATTTTTCCTAAGAATACATTATTAAACAATCTTTCTACATTAGCAACCTAGTCGATGATTCATTTTAGAGTTATCTACATCCATTCAACCCACCTTTGTAAGTATTTATCCTTATTTATCTATGTGCAAGGAGATCTTCTCTTTATAGTCGTTATCTCAATTTTTAACATGTCGACCATGCAAAGATGTAGGTAGTGTCAGAGCAATGTATTGCTTTGTCTAGGATCAACCACACCATGCTTATTATTGATAGGATATTGGTTTTTATTAAATTACGCTTTATATAATATTTTAGAATTTGAGTTGTGGTGATGTGTGATCTTGCAAATAAGGCATTTGATATGTGAGTTAGAGGTGAATATTCTTTGGGCTCTCATTTTTAATCATCTCAGTCTAGATTTTTGAGTTAGAGGTGGGCATTCTCTTTGAGATCATTTTCAATCATCTCAATCTAGATTTTGAACATGAGAAGGACAATGGAGTATGAGGCACAGTTTAGGAAACAAGGTAGAACACGTAACTTGCATTCCATTGTGCTTGAACAATTGAAAAAGGAAAACTTTGAGATCATGTATGGCATCGAAACACATTTGATTGGTGAGAATAAATATGTCATTAAGGACGGCTTGCAAGCTACAAGAAAAAGTTACATCGGGGCTTATAGTTTCTTCAAAACTTGGATCTATAATTTGAACTTCCGAAAAGTTCACAAAATAGAATGGAGAGACATTTATCAAGCAAATATTTGAGGTCAACATCAATGTCAAGAATAAGACTTTGCTTATCAATGGCATAAGAAACAACAAAAAAATCACCTTTACAAGTGAAAATCGTGAAAGAGAAAGAGAAAGACCTTGCTCCAAATGAGCATACTAAACAACAAAATTATATGCATATTCATCCCAACCATTATGTTAGTAGAAAGGACATTACCTATGTAAAATTTATAAACTCATTACACTTTAAACCAATCAAAATTAATTTTTAACTGATTATTTGGGGGTTTTCTTCACAATAAATTAAATACACAGCAGAAATAAATTACCAGGAACTACAAGTAAAAGTAGACAACAATCACATCAAAATGAACACACTTATTTTGGACAATAGTCCCCGGAAAAAAAAAACCCAAGATGGGAAAACGGGTGCAGCAGATCTGAGGATTTATTATTTTTGAGCAAGAAAATATGGAAATTTCTTACAAAGTAAATCGACCTCTACCAACAACTGAATAATCTTCAGCAAAACCCTCTCTAACAAACTGTATGGCCTCTTTAGATCCTCCAAAATAGAACCAGAACGAAACACCAGCTAGAAAGTGAGCCTCTGCGTCAATGTACGGCCTTCCTGCATCACTTTGTACAACCCTGCCATATATGAAACTTAGCCTCTATGATTTGGTGGACAAGTGAGTCGATCCACCTGCTAGACTCTCCTTTGTCCTCCTGCAAAAACTCTCACATGCAAATCTGCAATCGATCTCTCTCTGGAATCGATCTCTCTTTCTCTTGTGCGCCCCCTTAGCCTAGTCGATCTCTTTATTCTTCATTGAGCAAGTGAAACCCTAACCTCCAAAAGGATGGAGGGATGAGATCAACCCTCACCCTCATGATGAGATCAACGGTCAATATTAAAAGACCACAACTTAAATTATTGTTCACTTTAACTTTAGAAAAAGTACTCAATAAAGTCAACTAAATATTATAACACATCAGCAATTTTTTCCTAAGTTAGACTTAGGAAAACTTTTAATTAATCGACTTAGCCTAAGTTTCAGTGTCCTCCATTATGCTAGGACGATGTAATGATGATGGTAGACCTTCCTTGCTACAAATCTCAACAACCTCTACGAACACCCCATTGTCATGAGCATCATGGTATGTTAAAACATATAAGTTGTTGTGGACCATACCTTGTAATAAATATAGGATAGCACAGAAGACGATATAAAAATTTAATTCATATAAATTATTCCAAGGTGCCAAACTCGATGTTTTGTACCTTCAACCTCTCACAAGCACCTTTTCCAACTCACTTTGGAGAAACATTTGTGTTGTTGTGATGGTTAAATGATATTATGATTGAAGACAATAGAATTGTTGTGTTTTAGGGAATGATATGATGTGACATTCATTCCTTCCACCAACCTTTCAATTGCTATGATTTGACAATAATGTTTCATAACCCCTATGTATACGTATTTTCTAAAGTTGGCCATGTGGGAAATTTAATTCATATAAATTATTCCAAGGTGCCAAACTCGATGTTTTGTACCTTCAACCCCTCACAAGCACCTTTTCCAACTCACTTTGGAGAAACATTTGTGTTGTTGTGATGGTTAAATGATATTATGATTGAAGACAATAGAATTGTTGTGTTTTAGGGAAWGATATGATGTGACATTCATTCCTTCCACCAACCTTTCAATTGCTATGRTTTSACAATAATGTTWYATAASYCCTCTTTATACATRTTTTSTAMAGTTGSCCRTGTGGGAAATTTCATCTTAACATTTTTKKTCRGTAAACAAAAAGTGGAAATGYATATTRTATCATTGAAGAATGTATACATGTTTATAATATTGGGTGATCCCTTCAACCTGGTGTAAGGAGCCCACACATCCAAAACATCAACACTAAGGAAACATGCCTATCGATATTACCCTCGTGTTTCCCCATTGTGTTCCCCTTTAATAGTGTTGTTAAAAAAAACAAAATGTAACTTACAAGTTTTATTAATGTGGTCTTTTTAGCAATATTGATGGTTGTATTTGCTATAACCAAAATACATCACATAGGGAACTGAAGAAAAGTCAAGAGATATGATTGTTTGGCATAGTTTTGTTGTGTATTATTATCTAACCATTGCCCAAGAAAATATTGGATGCAATCTATTTCCTTACAAGGATTATCTTCACTAAAGGGGTGGTGAACTAGAGAGTTTTGCATCACTCTTTGCTAGTGCAACTATGAATTTGGAGATATGGATGATCTTGTTGGTGTCTTTGAATGATATTGTGTATGGACAGAGTTTGTTGCCACTTGGAAGCTTAAATGTTATGTTATATTGTCAGTTATAAACATACATCTTGCAAGGACGACTTGCAAGCAATAAGAAAAAGTTACATGGGGGCTTATAGTTTCTTCAAAACTTGGATCTATAATTTGAATTTCCGAAAAGTTCACAAAATAGAATGGAGAGACATTTAACAAGCAATATTTGAGGTCAACATCAATGTCAAGAATAAGACTTTGCTTATCATTGGCATAAGAAACAACAAAAAAATCACCTTTACAAGTGAAAATCATGAAAGAGAAAGAGAAAGACATTGCTCCAAATGAGCATACTAAACAACAAAATTATATGATTATTCATCCCAACCATTATGTTAGTAGAAAGGGCATTACCTATGTAAAATTTCTAAACCCAATACACTTTAAACCAATCAAAATTAATTTTTAATTGATTATTCGGGGTTTTTCTTAACAAGAAATTAAATACACAGCAGAAATAAATTACCAAGAACTAAAAGTAAAAGTAGACAACAATCACATCAAAATGAACACACTTATTTTTGGACAATAGTCCTCGAAAAAAAAAAAACCAAGATGGGAAAACCGGTGCAACAGATCTGAGGATTTATTATTTCTTAGCAGGAAAATATAGAAATTTCTGACAAAGTAAATCAACCTCTGCCAACAACTAAATAATTTTCAGCAAAACCCTCTCCAACAAAACCGTACAGCCTCTTTAGATCCTCCAAAATGAAACAATAGATAGAAACTGAGCCTCTGCGTGAATGTACAACCCTCATGTGTCACCCTTGCGTCACTTTGTACAACCCTACCAGATATGAAACTTAACCTCTACGATTTGGTGAAAAAGTGAGTCGATCCACTTGCTAGACTCTCCTTCGTCCTCCTACAAAAACTCTCACCTGCAAATCTGCAATCGACCTCTCTCTGGAATCGATCTCTCTTTCTCTTGTGCACCCCCTTAGCCCAACCGATCTCTTTATTCTTCATTGAGCAAGTGAAACCCTAAGCTCCAAAAGGATGGAGGGTTGAGATCAACCCTCACCCTCATGATGATATCAATGGTCAAGATTAAAAGACCACAACTTAAATTATTTTTCACTTTAACTTTAGAAAAAGTACTCAATAAAGTCAACAAATATCATAACACATATGTAGTTCTTTTACTAAGTTAGACTTAGGAAAACATTTAATTAATTGACTTAGCCTAAGTTTCATTATCCTCCATCATGCTAGGACGATGTAATGATGATGGAAGACCTTCCTTGCTACAAATCTCAACAACCTCTACGAACACCCCATTGTCATGAGCATCATGGTATGTTAAAACGTATAAGTTGTTGTGGACCATGCCTTGTAATGAATATGGGATAACACACAAGACGGTATAAAATTTTAATTCATAGAAATTATCACTATTACCCTTGTGTTTCCCCATTATGTTCCCCTTAATGGTGTTGTTAAAAAAACAAAATGTAACTTACAAGTTTTATTAATGTGGTCTTTTTAGCAATATTGATGGTTGTATTTGCTATAACCAAAATACATCACATAGGGAACTGAAGAAAATTCAAGAGATATGATTGTTTGGCATAGTTTTGTTGTGTATTATTATCTAACCATTTCCCAAGAAAATATTGGATGTAATCTATTTCCTTACAAGGATTATCTTCACTAATGGGGTGGTGAACTGGAGAGTTTTGCATCACTCTTTTCTAGTGCAACTGTGAATTTGGAGATATGGATGGTCTTGTTGGTGTCTTTGAACGATATTGTGTATGGACAGAGTTTGTTGCCACTTGGAAGCTTAAATGTTACGTTATATTGTCAATTATAAACATAATCTACTTCAAATCATGAATAGCATTTTTCATGAGGGGTTGTTGATGGAACATTATGTGTAAAAAATTGTCATCGTCAAGATTACACTAAGATTGAGAATTATTCTCCTTCCTGTATGAATATTTTGAACTCCAAACAATTGAACAAGACTACTAAAATTAAAGGCATTCAAATCATTTTTTAATGAGCATTGTCAAAGATCAACCAAAAAATCCGATGGTGATGAAGTTTGAAGATTCATGACACAACATCCAATGAGAGCATCCATGGGAGATCGAGTAGAGGAAAATAGTTTGAACAAGTAGTATAGAAATTATGATAGAGGAAAAAAAAGATTTCAATAAAGTACATTAAAAAAATTGACTAAGAATTTCAATGGGGCATATTGAACACAAAGAGCATTTTCACTTACCACTGGTAATTGAAGTAGTTTGATTAAGCAATAGGATTGGAGCACTAACTTGAAAATACTATTGATTTTGAGATTCTCACTTCATTGACATGAGGAGAAGCATTCAAGAAATCAAGATATGAAGATGTCACACACACAAATATCATAAAGAGAGGATGATGACACAATAACGAAATAAATAATTGAACCCCTCAGTATAGGAATTGTAGAGTAGTCCCCTAGATTGCAACCTCCCAGGCCAGAAGAAGTCAGAGAAATGGTAGGTAAGTAGAGAAAAAGTCAAATGTTAGAGAACAAGAGATGCCCCCTTGATACAAGTGTTTTGAAATTGCAAGAGAGAAACTATAGAGCTCCCTCGCTACACAGGCACCTACCAGATTGGATACATAGGCTAAAAAGTAAGAGGTTACAGTAAAATCTTGTACACATGTATCTTCCTATACAATTGTCGGTTGTTACAATTGATTTATCTATACATGGTTGGTGCACAATGAGAATATTTCAATGGGAGAAAAGACCCAGGATGTTGTTGCACAATTTCTTTGGGACAAAGTGGGACTTTGAGTTTGGGAGAGATGTTGTAGGGCTTATTAGGCCTATATTATGTAGAAGTCATCACACATTGTAATAAGCCATTACACTAATATATAGTGAACTTAAATATATAAAGATAAAATAGGATATGTAATATGTGTTATGAACTTGATGAATGGTTAGTTAATAGCAAGTGCAATTTCTCTAACCATCCCTTTGATTGTATAAATACTCATGAAGAATGAATAGTACTTGGTTGTCTAACCTTCCTGCTAGTATCTCTAAGTATTTACATGTGTATGATTACCAAGATGTAGTCTCTAATGGTTTCTTGAATGTTGCCTTGAAAGGATTCTTTCAACAATTATCGTGACTGGATATGAGGTGTGTGACAATTATTTTTGAACAAAATACCCACTTTATAAATCCCCTTTGTTGGGTTATTGACATTGCTACCCATTTCACGAGTGATTATTTCAACTATTGCAAAAGGATGTCCAAAATTTGTGCTTAAAATATGCAAAGAGGTAAGTATATGCATAAGTTGTGACAAGGATAGTGATAATTAGTTTGGGTAGTTATATAAGAGCAAACCCTTGACAACCCGACAACCCTCTACCATAAAACAAGTTTTGAGAATGATGAGAAAAGTAGCTAAAAGGGCACTTGTGACATGCAAATTTTAGTATACAGAATAACCTATAGAGGGTATCCTAACAAGAGACCCTCTAAAGGGAGGGTATCCTAACAAGAGACCCTCTAAAGAGTGTGCAATGGAACTTAAACTCACACATAACTACTCCAACAATGACCAAAAATGGAAAAATTAAGGTACAACAACAAAGAACTAATATGAGAACATAAGGAGTGAAGGGGATGGATTTCATATACTTATCTACACAAAACCCATTGCTTGACCAATATATTGTTGCATTCCATAATTTTTTATACCCTTGTGCATGTCTACCATACCTTCTTGCTAGATGTACGAGAGATTTTAGAATAAGGGCCTCGAAATTAATACATTTGTGTGTACAAGGAATAATAATTAGGTGTATAGGCATAGTTTCATACTTAGAAGCTCAATTTAAAGAGAATTTACAATAATTTGTCATTTAAAATCATCAAAGTCCATTTTACTCTGTTGCAATGAGCCATTAATCCTCCCCTACTATGAAAACATTCTCATAATGACACATAACAATCCCATGGTCCATTTCTAGTTTGAACTCGCCATATTCTTGTCTTGGAATAACAAAGAACTTGAGATAGGATAATTTTTTCTATCGGTGATTGGTTTCCATCAAGTTTTGACATAATTACCATATCTTTGACTAAAATGTTCTCCTAGATGTCCTTGGTAAAATATGATTAAGTTATTTCCAAAGTACATTTATCGTACATTTGTTGATATGGTGGAATCAAGGAAGAATTTTGTTGGATATTGCATATCATCTCTAATGTAGGAGGACTACCATGCCACCATATCACATAAAATAGGCCAAAACATCTCACTATCTTCCCCAACATTAATGGAATACATGTTACAAAAGCTCCTTTCAACACTAGCCCAAGGCCCTTTGGTTAAATGCACTAGATGGATTTTTTCATAAATTTATGTCACACAATTTCTTAATGGTGAATGCCAATGGGCATTGCTCTTACATAAGCATTGTTCCTAGACCACTACCCGAGGTGTCATGTTCCAAGAAAAACGTTTCAGTGAAATTGGGCACTACTAAGACACCTACAATACACATGACATCTTTTAAAGTTGAAAATGCATGCTCCACGACATTGTTTCATACAAAGGCATTCTTTTATAGTAGGGCGGTTAATGTGGATGTAATTCACTCATAAATCTTCACAAACTTCTTGTATTAGTGTTTACAGGGCAAAATACCCAAGTGTCTATAGCAGGGGTTTAATGCAAAGAAGAGGCCAAATTAGACTCTTCGCTATTTGATATGGAAAAATCCTTCAAATTAATGACCCAATAACCTTTCGATGAGATTTAAGATTTATAATGTTTCTTTTTTTTAATAATTATAAAAATAAAGTAAAACTTACAATCTAATAATACTTGAAATAATACACAATTTTGAGAGTTAGCTCTCAAAATAGAGAAAGATCATTACCTTTCCTTTAAAAGTCTGTGAAATAGTTCTACGAAAAAATCATTAGATGAAATAGTACAAGTTTCTAATAAAAGAAAGAAATTGAACTCAAAACATAATACATTTCTCTAAAACAAAATGACATAGATTTGTTGAAGAAATGAAATGAAAGAAATGTCAATATTGTTTAAGAATAACTTGAAGCGCACAAAATGAGATATTTTATAGAACATTCACACTATCAATTACATAGTAGAATAATCCACAATGCACCATATATATTAAAGATGTATTTGGTGATAAAAAAAATATTTGGCCAATGATTTGCTTCTCAGTTAACCAATGTGTTAGAAATAATTATTTACAAAACAATTCATTAAAAAACATGTTTTCAAAAGGCCCTATTACTTCTCAACTCCTCCTATAAATACAATTTGAAAATTGGTTATAATTGCTGATGTTACAGAAGTTGAGGGAGGTATTAACCTCAATTTGTAACCTTTGCCTAGAATAGAATATTCAGAAAGCAAGAGAAACCATAAATAGATGTGTAAAATCCCTAGAAGACAAGTTGGCCTAGCAGAATAAATAATATTAGAAGATAATTACCATAAAGTCAGGTCGGCCTAGCCAAAAAAGTCAATGGACATATTAATATAAATAGAGGATGTCTTTGCTCATTTGTTCACTCACCACACTCACTCTCTCACCCAGTTTAGCACAAGTTTGGAGCTGCAGTGGCATACAAGGAAGGTGCATCTTCTAGGGTGGTTCTTGGTGGTGCTTGGTGAAACTCTTGGTGATATTCTTGGTGATACTAATGGTGATATTCTTGCTAAGTATGGAGAAAGTTTGAGAGAGTAGTGTAGCTGCAACTGTTGCAGTTGTGTATGGTACTTGTTATGTGGATATGGAGACTCTCTTGTGTGTTACCCTTGGAGAAGGAACACTCTACTTGTCTTGAGTTATTGTTGCAGTTAACAACTAGAGTTTATCTATTGGTTATAATGTTGCTTCCAAAATCGTTCTATCTAGCAAAGGTTATGGTGCTCGGGGGTGGCTACGTGCCTATGGTTGGGTGACAATAATGATATTGTCTGTGGTAAAATGAGCACATAGAATATTTTAATAGGTTATGGGCCCACACCACCTTCAGGATAGTCTAACCACTAAAAGGTAGCATGGAAGTTCTTTGTTAAGCTCGTTGTGGCACCAGTTGTAGCTACAACTAGGGTATCTGATTGTGCAGCTGCAACAAACCCTAATCCAACTCCTTAGGCACCTTAAGTGAAGCGTTGGACCTAATTTCTAGATGTTTTAGTGTGCCTTAGCCCAACGCACATGTTGGTACTCTCAGCAAGAAAAAACGTCAAGTTTGAGTTTTTGGTCAAAGTCAAAGTCAAAGGTTCACTAATCAAAGTAAAAGGTTGACTTATCAAAATCAAAGGTTGACTAGTCAAAGTCAAAGGTTTACTTTTGGTCAAAATTTATTTTGTGGTCAAAGTTGAAATTTTAGAGTTTCTATCTTGTTCTAATCATTAAACCTTTTTGATTCAATTTCTAACCTCTTGTTGACAAGATGGTGTCTAGTTTCAGATTAGAAGACAAGTTGAACGATGCTGCAAATTTCAAAGGTATGCACTTGTATATGCTTTTCATGTTATATCATCTAGAAAAGCATGAGTGTATTTTTCAGGGAATGTACAAGAGACCTTCTCCAAGCAATGATGTTGGATTCAATACATTCAGAGGAACAAG
>ML829129.1:0-17344 GCA_009831015.1 Picea engelmannii | reverse complement strand
GAAGATCCTTCTAGAAGCAGAAGCTTCTATTAGGTCTTCTTACATCCACCTTATTCTATTTTATTGAAAGGCCTTATTAATATTGACCTTTATTACATCCGAATACATTGATCTACCTATGTGCGGGTTAGGACCTTAACATACAACCTGTTATTCTCCTACTTCTTTCCAAATTCCTCCATAAACCTCTGTAACCAAATCATTTCTTTACTAGCCTCTGTAGCAACAATATACTTTACCTCTGTTGTTGAAAGTGCAACAACCTTTTTCAGTTTTGAAATCCAACTTACTGTTGTTCCACCTACAATAAAAACATACCCTTTGGTGCTCCTCCTGCTATATTTATCACCTGCCATATCTGAATCAACATATCCTGTAGAACAATGTATGAACCTCCAAAACATATTGCATGAGTAGCAATACCTAATACCTCTCAGATACCTGAGAATCCACTTTACTTCCTCCCAATGTTCTTTACCTGGATTGTTCATATACCTGCTCACAACTCCCACTACATGTGCAATATCTGGTCTTGTGCAAACCATTGCATACATCAAGCTGCCAACTGCTGATGAATAAGGGACCTTGGACATGTATTTTATCTCCTCCCGTGTCTTGGGACACATTTCCTTAGTTAATTTGAAATGGCTGGCCAAAGGTGTACTAACTATTTTTTCATTCTGCATTCTAAACCTCTCCAACACCTTCTCTATGTACTCACTCTGAGACAATATCAATTTGCAATTTTTCATGTCTCTTGTTATTCTCATACCATGGATTTTCTTTACAGCACCCAAATCCTTCATTGAAAATGAATTAGCTAATTTCTTCTTGAGCACATTTATATCATGCATATTATACCCTGCAACAAGCATGTTATCTACATACAATAGCAAGATAATATAGCTTCCATTTTCTAGCCTTTTAAAATAAACACAGTGATCAAAATGACATCTACTATAACCTTGTTTTGTCATAAACCTGTCAAACTTCAAATACCATTGCCTTGGAGCTTGCTTTAAGCCATAAAATCTCTTCTTCAACCTGCATACCAAATTATCTTTCCCTTTGACCTCGTACCCCTGTGGTTGCTGCATATAAATCTCTTCCTCCAAATCCCCAAGGAGAAAATTTGTTTTTACATCTAACTGTTCAAGATGAAAATCTTCTACTGCCACAAGATTTAAAATAGTCCTAATTGAAGTGATTTTAACAATAGGAGAAAATATTTCATCAAAATCTATACCTTTCTTTTGTGAAAACCCCTTTACAACAAGTCTAGCCTTGTATTGCTTTTTGCCTCCATCTTCTTTCTTCAACTTGTAAACCCATTTATTTTGTAATGCTCTTTTTCCTGCAGGCAACTGAACCAAATCCCAAGTCTGGTTATTTACCAGGTAATCCATTTCCTCTTTCATTCATTGCTCCCACTTCTTTTTGGTGTCTACCTGCATTACCTCTTCATAACATTCTGGTTCACCAGAATCAATCAACAATAAATAATACAATGAAGGAGAGTATCGTTCATGGGGTCTACTTAACCTGGTAGATCTTCTAACAACACTTGCAAGAATTTGAGGTACTTGTTGATCCCGTTGTTGTACATTTTGATTTTCTTGTACCTTTGGAGTTTCTTTTCCAGTGATCTCATCAAGCACTGTGTATTCTGGTTTTTATTTTTCCTGTTTCTTTCCTTGTAACTGATCTTTGTACATGACCTTCTCATTTAATATGGCATCTATACTCCTAATTATTTTGTTATTTTCATAATCCCATAAGCGATAACCAAAATCATTAATATCGTATCCAATAAAGGTACACTTCTTGGATTTTGCCTCAAGCTTTGTTCTATTTTCTTTATCAATATGGACAAATGATTCACAACCGAAAGTCTTCAAAAAATAATAGTTTACCTTTTTACTTGTCCATGCATCCTTTGGAATTATACCATCCAAAGAGCTTGAAGGTCCTTTGTTTATTAAGTAAACAACAATATCTACAGCATCTGCCCATAACTATAAGGGAAAACCAACATGCAATCTCATACTCCTTGCACGCTCCATGATTGTCCTATTCATCCTTTATGACACACCATTTTCTTGTGGTGTTCCTGGAACTATCTTCTCTCTATGAATCCCATGGTATGAACAATAATCATCAAACTCATTGCTGCAAAATTCACCTCCATTGTTTGATCTGAGACACTTCAACCTTTTCCCCGTCTCTTTCTCAACCAAAGCTTTCCATTTCTTAAAAGTATCAAAAACATCATATTTTTGTCGAATGCAAGAAACCTAAGTTTTTCTAGTTGCATCATCAATAAAAGTAACATAATAACGAGAGCCACCAAGAGATGATACCCGAGTTGATCCCCATACATCTATATGCACAAGCTCTAACCTTTCACTCTTCTTTTCTTTTTCGACTCTGAGAAATCTAACTTTCTTTTGTTTTCCATAAACACAATGCTCACATAAATCCAAATCAATTTGTTTAAGATCTGGCAACAAATTTCTTTTGTGAAGTATATCCATCCCCTTCTCACTCATGTGTCCAAGCCAATGATGCCACAATGTTGTATCCACTCTTGTAGAAGCTAAAGAGATAGGAGTTAGTATTACCAATACATAAATGCAATGTACCTACCTTCTCTCATTTTGCTATCACCGATGATTCTTTGGTGACCTTCCACAGCTTATCTGTAAATATGGATATACAACCTCCACTTGTCAACTGACCTGTTGAAATTAGATTTTTCCTTAGATCTGGAACATGTCTGACCTCTTTCAACAACCATTGGTTTGTTTTATTTTTACCTTTCCCATTCCAACAATTTTGCATGGTGCATCATCACCCAAATGAACCTGTACAAAATCACCTTGAACATAATCTAGAAAATGTTTCCTATGGGGTGTGGAATGAAATAAATCCCATGAATCTACTACCCAAGACTCATAAATATTATCTACAGAAAGAATCAAAACATCTTGTAACGCATCACCTGTTACATTTGCTTCCTGATTTTTATCTTGTTGTCCATCTTTTTGTTTCTTTGGAGCTTTGCAGTCTTTCTTCAGATGTCCTCTCTTCCCACAATTCTAGCACTCTATCTTTCCAAATCTGGATTTGGATCTTCCCTTCCTAGAATTCCCACGGTTCCCTGAGCCCTTTCCTCTATCCTTTTGTCTTCCCCTGTTCTCCATGTTTAACGCATTACCTGATGTCTCACCTATGATTTTCCGCCGCATTTCCTCGCTAAGGATAACACCAACAACATCATCAAATTTTAAAGTGTTTGAACAAGAGACAGACTTACTTACAGCCATGACCAAGCTGTTCCAACTTTCTAGTAACGAGCACAAGATTAGAAGAGCCCTAACCTCATCATCAAAGTCCACTTTTACAGAACTTAGTTGATTAGTAATCGTATTAAATTCATTTAAATGATCTACAACATACCCACCTTTTGACATCTTCATATTAAATAATCTCTTCATTATAAATACCTTATTGGACGTCAAGGGTTTTTCATACAGTTTAGCCCATGCATCCATCAGATCCTTCATTGTCTTTTCTTTTGAAATATTGAAAGCCACCGATGCTGTCAGGCTCAGTCGTATCATTCCTAGTGCCTTTCTGTCAATAACCTCCCATTCTTCGTCCTTCATGGTTGTCTGTTTCTTTGCTATTCCACCCAATGGTAGGAATAGATCCTTCTAATATAAATAATCCTCCATCTGTATCTTCCATAACTGGTAGTTTTGGCCATTAAATTTCTCGACCCTAAACTTTCCATCTTCCGCCATTGGTCCCACTCGAACCAAGAACCCTCTTTTCCTGCGAACTTTACCTTTTTCTCTGATACTGGTTGTTAGAAAAACAGGATCACAAAGCAATAAAATAAAACAAATGCGGAAATAAAACACAGAAGATAAACAATACAATAGAGACACATATATACGTGGTTCAACCAGTGTGGGCTACGTCCACTGGAGAAATTTCCAGGTCCTTCCTTTATTATTATCCAACAAATGAAGGGATACAACCTACATCAAACTCATTGTAACTTCCTCTTCTTTCTCTCACGGTCTCCTATTTCAGAATACAATTTTCTCAATGATAGATAGCTGCAATACATTTCCCTCATAAAAGAGGGTTGCCTTCTAGGGCGAAAAACCCCAACATAACTTCTACCGTCAGATCTGCGACCTTATAATGAACGGTCCAGATTTACAATGAAATTACAATACACATTTACAAGGCAATTTTTCCTTCGGGGGCCCGCTTGCCCCCGGACCACGCAGAGGGGGTAACCCCCTCTGCACTCCCCTGCATGGAAGAGTGTACATTCTTCTAGGGTTTAAAGTCTTCACGGGGTATAAACATGGCTGAAAACAAAGACCTCTGAATCAAGAAGATAATCAGGCTCCACAACCATCAAACTCTTGGTGATATTCTTGGTGAAACGCTTGGTGATATTCTTGCTAAGTATGGGGCAAGTTTGAGAGAGAAGTGCAGTTGCAACTGTTGCAATTGTGTGTGGTACTTGTGATGTGGATATGGTGACTCTCTTGTGTGCTACCCTTGGAGAAGGAGCTCTCTACTTGTCTTGAGTTGTTATTGCATTTAGAAGCTAGAGTTTATCTGTTGGTTATAGTGTTGCTTCCAAAATCATTCTATCCACCAAAGATTATGGTGCTCGAGGGTGGTTGTGTGCCTATGGTTGGGTAACAATAGTGATATTGTCCGTGGTAAAATGAGCACATTGAATATTTTCACAATAATAACCAACTATCAACCCTCAAGTGAATTGGGGGTTTGATCCCTAACCACTTCTTTATCCTAGTTTTCGATTTGGTAAAATATAATTTTACATATATCATTATGGAGAAAAACATGTTGCTTGTGTGGGGCCCTAAAAGTTAATAACAATCTAGAGAACCTTTTAATATATTTCTCAACTTTGGGCAAATAACATTTAAGTTGTGGGGTATTCTTAACTTCCTTAATTATAAACTGTTTTAAATGTCACTTCTCAACATTTGATGTTCCTTGTACTTCATACTTGTGTTGCTTTAGTATCTTTTCAAATTTATGCATTACTTGGTCTATTGGATGAAAGTTTTTTGGTAGACCAAGGGAAGGAAGTTGACATTGATTAGTGGTGTGCTCAATAAAATCTCAGATCATAATGCATGACAACCATTAATATTCTCTTTGTCTCTAAGATTCATGACCAAGTATTCTCCAATAACTCAAATCATGTTTGATTCATATATTTCTACTTTACTCAAAATTCTTTATATTATGTGGTTCATTGATCTGGATTATTTTCGGCACGAAATGAGAGAAGAGATATAATAAGGAAATGTAAAAATATATATCATATATCCAATAATATAATAGATATTTATCATATATATGACCATAAGCACAGAGATACATTAATACAAAATTTCTATTAATGAGGGAAATGTACAAAACTATAGAAATACAGAATGAAAGACTCGTTAGAATGGTGGCATCTTATCTCTGAGAAGAGATGTGACGACTACTCACATTCGAAAGAAGATCATTCTTACAATGAGGCTACAAAGTCCTTTTTAACATAAAGAAAATCCAAAACCCTAACCCCAGAAGATGAAAAGCCAACAATTTTGTGGACCTTATTTTGGGTAGTATGGTGTATCAACATCTTGGGGGCGTAACTTTGGCATACGATCTATGTTTTGGGCGAACGATAGCTCATTGGAAAGGTATAGATGAGGAGACTTGTTTTGGGGGCTTAATTAAATAATTTGGCTATCAATGAGGTGTCCGATCATGAAAAAGCTTCATTTAGGCCCTCAAAAATGGCTCTGAAAGTTTAGGAACCGAAAAACTACTAAAAATAGTAAGTTGATAGAAGAATTTTTTGAGCCAGTTGGAATAGGTGGGTGGCCACCAATATCTACTTGGATCAATCCTCCCTCCGTTGGAAGCAATGGTATCCATTGCGCTGAGTTCCCAAGGGAGAGGGAGAAGTGTTTGTTGAATCTGAACCTTAGTGAGCTGCTTGCCTTGCTGGAGAAGTTGTGTTACTTGGCTTGTGGAAGGTTGTTGAGAAACTAATGTTGGAAGGGTTGGACCTTTGTAAACAGTCTGGCTACATGAGATGACTATGTGTAGAAGGAATCTTTGCGCTTTTATTCAATCTTGTTGACCTGCTTCTATTGGATAGAAGGTGCTTAGACTGAGGTTGCAGTAATTGCAGTGTCCTTCTGTTCACCTTTTGAACAATTTGTGAAGAAACTGAATTTTGTAGTATGAGATACTACATTGTGACACTGTTTAGGTGAGACAATAGTTGGAACTACCTCTAGTATCCTGTAGAGATGACCCCCAGAATAACAATGACACTATGGGGTCGAGACTCATAAATAACATGGTGCTTCCACATATATGGCTGGCCCAAAAGAACATCACAAACATCCAGCGGGGCAACATCACATAATACCTCATCCTTGAAGGGTTAGATATCGTATGACAATCGATACTGCTAGATGACACATAGATCTCGTCCCTGGCAAAGCCACCCAATGTTGTATGGATGTGGGTGTGGTGTTGTCGACAATCTCAATTGTTTAACAACCTCTACTGAGATGAGGTTCTTCTGGCTTTCGCTATCAATAATGAAATGCAACAGGGTCCTCTTCACCCACATCTGTGAATGAAAGAGGCACTCCCCCTCTTTAGGATCTGTTAGTTCTTATGGTTGAATTGTTGCGGTCTTAATAGTAGCAGTGGGGTCTACATCAACAATATGTCTTCTCCCATTATTTTCTGAATCGGGGTTTGACTCATTTTCTTTGATCTCGACCACCAATAAAAAAATTTGAGAGACATTCATCAGTGTTTTTCCAGGGGATTTTGTGGAAATCACACCACTTCCCAGTGTCCTTCTTTGTCTTCCCATGACCCTTCTTTTGTTTTGGCTTGGACTAGTTTTTGGGAGGTCATTTGTTAGGGTCATCTTTATCATACTTTGGTTGTTGCGGATTTTCAGACCCGGACTCCCATTTGTTCTGGTGCCTAAATTTTTGCTCGATTTTGACAACATATCGATAGGCAACTCCCAGTGATGAGATATCCAGGAAATCCATTTCGGTTTGGATGTACCTATGCAAAGCCTGTGGTATTTCAGAACCAGATGTCACTCAGAGTCTTTTATACCTAACTTGGAGTGTAAGGTATGGAAATTATTTGTGAACTCTGACACTATTTGGCCCCTGTCTTGCCACAGTGTGGTCCATCTCATGTATTGGTTGTCATAGTTACCAACAGGGTAATATTGTTCCTTGACCACATCCACAAAAAAATCCCAAGTGGGCTCGACCCCATATATTCCAGAGTCCTCTCTGGAAATTTTCTCCTAGTAAGTTTCCCACCAGTGTTTGACATGGGGGAGAGCCTTAAGGAGTGAAAAGGTGATATTTTCCCTGTTGAAATAATTGTGAACATAGAAATAACCTTCTAGCAGATTTAACCATTTTTCTAGGGCACCCGCATCTATCTGACCTTCAAATAAAGAAATATAAAAATTGACTTGTGCATTGAAAGGAGAGGTTCTTCCAAAGTGGTTGCTTGATGAAGATGTACATGTTGTTATTGGCAGGCTTTGAAGGATGTGGTAAAAAATCTCCATCATTTTGTCCCTCTATTGCGTGCGAACTTGCTCAAGCAACATACTGATAAAATCTTCTGCTCCGTTGTTTTTCTTTTATTCTACCATGGAGGGTTTCTTGGGCATGTGAGAGCGATTTTACTCAAGAGAGACAAGCTCGAGACCCAACTTGGTATACTCGGACCTCTTCAGGGACATGCACTGAAAAACGATCAAGAGCAGCCTGCTCTAATACCATTGATCTAGATTATTTTCGGAATGAAATGAGAGCAGAGATATAATACAGAAATGTACAGAGATATATCGGATATCCAATAATATAATAGAGATTGATCAGAGATATAACCATAAACACAGAGATACAACAATACACAATTTCGATTAATGAGTGAAATGTACAAAACTGTAGAAATACAGAGTGAAAGTCTCGCTAGAATAGTGACATCTTATCTCTAATAAGAGATGTGATTACTACCCACATTTGCAAGAGGATCATTCTTACAATGAGGCTCCAAAGGCCTTTTTATCATAAAGAAAATCCAAAACCCTAACCCCAAAAGATGAAAAGCCAACAGTTTTGTGGACCTCGTTTTGGGTAGTTTGGTGTATCAACTTCCTGGGGTCCTAACTTTGGCATATGATCTTCGTTTCGGGCACACAATAGCTCGTTGGAAAGGTATCAATGAGGAGATTCATTCTGGGGGCTCAATCAAAGACTTTGGCTATCATTAAGGTGACCAATCGCAAAAAATATTCATTTAAGCCCTCAAAATGGCCCCGGAAGATTAGGAGCCGAAAAACTACTAAAAATACTAAGTTGCTAGAAGACTATTTTGAGCCAGTTCGAATAGGTGAGTGGCCACTGCTATCCACCTGGATCATTCATATCCTCAATGTTTCTGAATTTGTTTGATGAACTCAAGTTGATCTTGTGTTTTTCCTCGGTTTTCTTTCCTTATAAAAATATCTTTATACAAAATAAACAATTGCAAGTTGGGATCCTTTGATTGAAAAGCTTTGGCATAAATATCCCTTTTAACTTGTGCATTCATAACATCTTCCTCTAACACATGCTCTGTAAGAATCAAAATTAATCCCTATGCAAATTTATACTATCTTACTTGGTTTTCAAGTAATGGAATCTTTTTTCTCAATGTTCTACACATTTGTAGCTTTTGATTGGGCTTTATCTAAGGTGTCATGTGTGATGACTAGTCTAGCCAATAACAATGTTGTTAATTTTTCTCTTTTCATGTCTAATACATATTCTTCAACAATGTAGATCACTATATTGTCAAAATCAATCCTTCTTTTCCTTTAGGTTTGCTTAATAATGGTCTTCTTTCTTTTATTAGAGGCAATCAACTTCAAATATGCCACATGATCAATTGGACCGAGAATGTTTTGACCCGCCTAAGACAATATATTCTCTAAGCTACTAAGAGTAGCTAGTGTCCACTACAATATCTTTTCATTTGATATCTTTTATTGAAGTTGTGCATTGTTTTGGAATGATCAAAACTTCCATGTTTAGATTAATCACATATTCAACAGGGGGTAGATCAATTTAAGTTTGTTGTTGCATAAGCTGCTATGTAGATTCAATAGTAACTTGTTTTTCTTGTCTTGCTTCTTCATTTTTAGACACTTCTTCCTTATCCCTTTCGACTTTTAGTATCATTTCTTGTTTTTCTCTTTCCTCTTCCAGTTTTTTCTCCAACTCTATTGTTGCCTTGTTTTCATTTTACTCTTTTTCCAATCTTGCCTTTTCTGCTTTTGATACTTTTATCTTCCCCTCTCTTTTTTTTTCCTTAATTGCTTGGATTCAAAGAGTTTTTCTTTTATCATTTTAATCTCTTTCATAGTTTTCTCTTATGATCTTGTGCCTTGTGAATCATTTTGATCATTAGGTTCCAACCTTTCCTGTACCTCTTTGCATGATGTTTCATTCTAATAAAGTAGCTCATGATATCACTATTAATGAGCATATGGCCAAGAAATATAAACATAAATGTTGTGTTATGAAATAATTCCTTTGGGATCATTCCTTCTGAATTTCCCTTGTGGGAATTTGCATTCTAGCATAGCATTTTCCTCTGTCCTAACTTGCTTAGAGTTACTTAATTGATAGTGTCCAATATACATGTTGTAGGGGATGGGAGTTTTCATTCTTTAATCCTCTGCTAAAGAAGCATTAAAACCATGGGGAATGGTTTGGTATGTTATCCTTCCAAGAAATATTTGTTTTGGAACATATTTATGAAACAAATGAGAGGGAGTAGTTACTCCATATTTTATAAGGTAAGTATGGTCTTGTTTTAAATACTAGTTGCCTATCCTTCTCAACAAGGTCATGGTTTCTTCAGTTAACATTGGGAATTCCTTGTAGAATATCTATTTATACAATGGGGCTATAAATAAATCACATAATTGAGCATAATTTCTCTTATATTTATTTTCCCATAACCCTTGACAATACATATGAATTGGACTGCCAACTATGGTCCAACTCCAATGTAATCTTGAAAAATGTTTGCTTGCACAAATAATAACTAATAGGTAAGAAGCCATATAGAAAGTGGGGAGAATCTCAACAGATAACKTATTTTCCCTCTCAATATCTCTTTTCATAGCATGCGATAAGATAATCGCCCAATTGAATACTACACCAATTGCGATGACAATATGCACAATTGGTAACCAAGCATATTTGAAATGAATATAGTTATCTTCACCACATAACTCRCACATCAAGTCCATTGCATAAATGTAAGGGTCTCTCAAATTTGTCACTGTATATACCCATCACTCTTGGCAAAGAATATTTTTTCTTCAACCAACCATCGTGCTAAGATTTTCTTTATATCATTATCTTGGTGAAACTAATCTATAAACCCGATAATCATGAATTTCTATGGTTGATGTAGTCTACAATACTTCTCTAATTTAGATGGTTGAAATGCACCTTCCTTCATCATTAATCACTTTTATGTTCTTTGTATCAGTATGTTTAATCGCCCATTATATGGCCTCAAAATAGGGCATCATAGGGGTTCTGGAAACAACAATGTGTAAGTGAGATCTTCTGATGTTAGAGAAGACAAAATTATCAATATTTATATTAGCTAGATCACTTGGGGGAATTACATCTGGATAATATTCTTCCATGAACTTCCTATATATATCTCCCCATCCTAGAAAAGTTGCTTGAGGACTTATAACAACCTAGATATCCTTGAAGATGGGCCTCACTGACTCAATATCAAGTTTTGCCTACTGGTTTGTATTATTCAGGAGTTGTTTTCATGTCACTATCAATTAGCTTTGCAATGTAGGAAATTTCAGAAACTAGCTTTTCCCATTTGGGAGACTATTTTGGATTTATAGGAGTGGCTCTTATGGGAGGCATGCTTTCTATGATCAAAGTGAGTTCTAAAATTATTATCCACACAAAATTCTATTTCAAGTAAATCTTACTCCATTTCTTTGTTCATTGCTAGCATAAAAGAACTTTCATAGCAAGGCTTACGATAAAATTCATGTTTAAATTTAACCAACAACAATAAGATCATATAATATAAAGAAGTGCCACTACAGCGGCGATGTCCATGCTAATAATTTCTTTGCAGGTTGATTTGAACAGAAATAGTTGAGAAGTTCTTTGCAAGTTGATTTGAATAGAAACAAAAATTACACTTACGTACATGTCTATAGTTGTGGTAAAGAGCGAACGAAAGATGGTTAATAAGCTTTAACCCACCCTTCTAAATACATGATGAATGGGCCATGTAGAATCAATGAATTAATTCATTGAAAGCGGATTGACTGAATCAAAGGAGAATAGATTGATTGAACGAGATGTTGAACCGTATCAATGATTTTCCTACCAAGCCCACCTGCCTTAAGTTTACTAGGATACACTCCTATTTGCCTACCAAGCCACCCTCCTTAAGTTTATGATCCAAATTATTTTCGGCACGAAATGAGAGTGAAGATATAACAAATAAATATACAGAGATATCTCAGATATCCAATAATATAACATAAATATATCAGAGATACAACCATAAACATAGAGATACAGTAATACACAATTTCTATTAATGAGCGAAAATGTACCGAGATTGTAAAATTACAGAGTGAAAGACCCGCTAGAATGGTGGCAACTTATCTCTGAGAAGAGATGTGATGGCTACTCACATTGACAAGAATATGATTGTTACAATGAGGCTCCAAGGGCCTTTTTAACATAAGTAAAATCCAAAACCCTAACCCCGGAAGATGAAAAGCCAAAAGGGTTGCAGGCCCCGATGGGGGTAGTTGATACATCAACTTCCCATGAGCATAACTTTTGCATACGATCTTTGTTTGGGGCGCTTGATACACCGTTGGAAAGGTCTAACTAAGAAGAACGACTTTCAAATGCCCCAATCTAGTGCCTCTAACAAACTCTTGCACCTGTAGTCCCTAGAAAAAATTGTTTAGGGCCTCAAAATGGCCCCAGAATTTTGGGACCCGAAAAACTACAGAAAAACTGCCAAGTTGGGAAAACTGTTTTTCGAGCCGGTGGGATAGGTGTGTGGCCAATGATATCTACTTGGATCAATCCTCCCTCCTTGGGAAGCAATGGTATCCATTGTGTTGAGTTCTCAGGGGATAGGGGAAAGCGTTTGTTGAATCTGAACCTTAATGAGCTATTTGTCTTGCTGGAGAAGTTGTGCTACTTAGCTTGTTGAAGGTTGTCACGAACCTATGGTTGGAAGGGTTGGAAATTTTTAAATATTCTGGATACATGAGATGATTGTGTGTAGAAGAAATCCTTTCACTTTGCTTTAATCTTGTCTACCTGCTTCTGTTGGACAAAACGAGCTTGGATTGAGGTTGCATTGGTTGCAGTGTTCTTTTGTTCACCATTTGAATAGGCTGTGAAGAAGCTGAATTTTTTAGTATGAGATACTACCTTGTGACACTGTTTAGGTAGGACAGTAGTCGAAATTACCTCTGGTATTTTGTAGAGATGCCCCCCAGAGTAACAATGACACTATAGGGTTGAGACTCATAAATAGCATGGCTCTTCCACATATATGGTTGGCCCAAGAGGACATCACAGAAATCTAGCGAGGCATACTCACATAATACCTCATCCTTGAAGGGATGGATGTCGTATGACAATTGACACTGATGGCTGACACGAAGATCTCGTCCTTGGCAAAGCCACCCGATGTTGTATGGTTGTGGGTGTGGTGTTGTCGATAATCCCAACTGTTTGACGACCTCTACTGAGATGAGGTTCTTTTGGCTTCCGCTGTCAACAACAAAATGTAGCGGGGTCCCCTTCACCCACATTTGTGAATGAAAAAGGTGCTCCCCTTCTTCAGGATCTGTTGGTTCTTCTGGTTGAATTGTTGTTGTCGCGACAATAGCAGTGAGATCTGCGTCGATGATCTATCTTCTATCAGTATTTTTTGAATCAGATTATGAATAAGGGTTTGGCTCCTTGTCTTTGATCTCGACCACCAATGACTCTTTTGAGCGACATTCATCGGTGTTGTGCGAGGGGATTTGTGTAAATCGCACCATTTTCCGATGTCCTTCTTCGTCTTTCCGTGACCCTTCTTTTCCTTTGGCTTAGACTAGTTTTCGGGAGGGTGTTTGTTAGGGCCGTCTTTATCATACTTTTTTTGTTATGGATTTACAGACCCAAAATCCCTTTTGTTCTGGTGCTTAAATTTCTCCTCGATTTTAACAACATATCGATAAGCAACACCGAGTGATGAGATGTCTAGAAAATCCATTTTAGTTTGGATGTATCTTTGTAGAGCCATGCGGTATTTCAGAACCAATTGTCACTAAGAGTCTTTGATATCCAGCTTGGTGCACAAGGTATGGAAGGTATTGGTTAACTTCGACATTTCTTGGCCCCTCTCTTTCCATAGTGTGGTCCATCTCATGTATTGGTCCTCATAGTTGTCGGGTAATACTGTTCCTTTATTGCATCCACAAAAAAATCCCAAGTGGGCTCAACCCCATATATTCCATACTCCTCTATGGAAATTTGATCCCATTAAGTTTCCCACCAATGTTTGACATGGGGGAGAGCATCAAGGAATGTGAAGGTGATATTTTCCTTGTTGGAGAAATTGTGAACAAAGAAAAAACCTTCTAGCAGATTTAACCATTTTTCTAGGGCATCCACATCTATCTGTCCTTCAAATATGGGAATATCAAAATTAACTTGTACCTTGAAATACGAGGTGCCTCCAAAGTGGTAGATTGATGAAGATGCCCCTGTTTTTATCGGTAGGCGTTGAAGGATGTGGAAAAAATTGTCAATCATTTCGTCCCTCTGTCGCGTGAGAGCTTGCTCAAGCAACATATTTATAGAATCGTCTGCTCTGACATTTTTATTTTCTTCCGTCATGGAGGCTTTCTTGGGTGTGCGAGAGCGATTTTCCTTAAGATAGACAATCTCAAGACCCAAATTTATATACTCAGACCTCGTCGGGGACATGCATTGAAAAATTATCAAGAGTACCTTGCTCTGATACCACTGATCCAGATTATTTTCGGCACGAAATGAGAGCGGAGATATAACAAAGAAATATACAGAGATATTTCATATATCCAATAATATAATAGAAATGTATCAGAGATGCAACCATAAACACATAGATACAGTAACACACAATTTCTATTAATGAGCGAAAATGTACAGAGACTGTAAAATTACAGAGCGAAAGACTCACTAGAATGGTGTCATCTTATCTCTGAGAAGATATGTGACGACTACTCACATTCACAAGAAGATGATTGTTACAATGAGGCTCCAAAGGCCTTTTAAACATAAGTAAAATCCAAAACCCTAACCCCGGAAGATGAAAATCCAAAAGGTTTGCGAGCCCCGATGGGGGTAGTTGATATGTCAACTTCCTGGGGGCATAAATTTTGCATACGATCTCCGTTTGGGGTGTTCGATACACCATTGGAAAGGTCTAACCAAGAAGAAAGAATTTCAACTGGCCCAAGTTAGTGCCTATTGCAGTCGTCTATGCCCCAATCCCCAAAAAACATCGTTTAGGGCCTCAAAATGGCCCCTGAAATTTGGGACCCGAAAAACTGCAAAGGCGAAAAACTATTTTTTGAGCCAGTGGGATAGGTGGGTGGCCATCGATATCCAACTGGATCGGTTTACTAGGATACACTCCTAGAAGTACTTTTATTCGCTTATTCTACCTTCCTGGAGTTAGTTGTACTCTTTATACTCAACTTCGTCTATCTTACACAACTAAGTCAAATGAAATTATAATGAGCAAAATGAAATAAGTTGTCTATCGTGTATGTTCTCTCTATTATATCTCCAGTTACTTATATATTGGATAAGAGGCATTACTGGTACATTCTTTCAATAAAGAAATAGACTATGAATATGCATGTGACATGAAGCTTATGCCAAACCCCAGACGTGAAGCTTATGCCAGACTCCATCAATAGTTTATAGATTCTATCACAACAAGCGAGAAAAAGAAAGATTTGATTTATGACTCGTGTTCTTCTAGTGTACATACAAATTATTTTGTCTCACTTGTGTGCATACATATACCGAAGGAAGAAAAGCTCAAATGTTGCCATATACTTTCTCAAACCAACCTGAAAAATTCTATAAGGACTAAAGGAAGAACCTCTCCTGCCCATATAGAGTAGGGATTTTGAGTTAAGGAGGAGGGAGTTGTTGTAAAAAAGAAAAAAAAATGTTTTATGAATGGAAGAAGAGAAACCAATGGAACATTGTTTCGTAATGACAATGCTTCTCTTGATATACACAAAACAAACACTTTTCATAACTTTCATTATATTTATGTTTAAGTTTTTTTTCCATTATATTTCTATTTATGTTCAAAGGTTTTTTAATGAAAAAAGTATTCCGCCCAAAACTTGGAAAATATCTTGCCAAGATTTATTTGTCCCTTTAAAAATCTACATATAGAATCAATGTAAATGGTATTTATTTGATTTGTGTTTTTGAAGCAGAATGAGAATAAGATCATCAACTTAAATATTATGATAAGTACATAAGCATCAAATAACCATCTAATTTTTTTTGGTGCATGAAACAATTTTCTATGTAATGAAATTTTCTTTTGTTCTAGACAAGATACATATTCTTGTATAAATAGAACCTATAAAATGGTCAATAAAACTGAGTAAATAAACCATAGTATTATGACATAGGGAACAATCAATAAACAATTAGTTGATTTCAAAGCTGAAAACAAAATGATTTTTAGAGAAATTCATGCAATTAGTTAATTTCAAAGCTGAAATCAAAATAATTTTTAGAGAAATTCATGCAATTTTTTAAGTACGCAATCATTTAGAATTTCAATGTGAAAACAATGAAAATACACAAGATCTTGAAGCTTCCATCAATAAAAATGGAATGAAGTAGGGTAATGAAGTCTTCATTGGTACTATTGGGTTAATGTTGATTGTATTGAAAAAAAAGAGGAAATAATTAATAAAAGCAATTAAAAAAATGAAATTTGGAGATTTAGAAGTTATGGCAACGATGATATTTTTGTTCAAGTATTTTTTCCATTATATTTCTATTTATGTTCAATGGTTTTTTAATGAAAAAGTATTATGCCCAAAAATTTGAAAATATTGACCCACACTTTATTTGTCCCTTTAAAAATATATAGAGAGAATCAATGTAAATGGAAGATGTAATTTTCCAAACCATTAATGTGTACATTGAATAATGTAAATGTAAACGTTGTCATGGTAAAAAAATGGTCTCCTAATCAACTCCAACGTCCAACTGTAGAGTACACAAACATGAGCTTGCAATATAAAATCAACGGATTGATACCACACTAAACAATGAACCAAACCCTGAAATATGGCAGAAAATTTGCAAGCTATTTCTCAATACATTTAAATCATATTCAACTTGTAGAGTGTATTCATTCTTACATTAAACACGTATAGTTTGCAGTCATAGTCATTCTACATTTAGATTTAGAAAACAAAAATACTTGTTACAATCTAATTAATAACAATATGTTATACCAATAACCAATTTGTTTACGAGCATTCAATTTCTTGCTTGTTCTGTATACTCAATACTATATCTACTCGGTAATGTCTACCTTCTTCGACTTGATAATATTCACCATTATGGAGATGGAGACCATATATCACTTATCCAATGATTAGAGATGAGCCTTCAAATAAGAAGAGGACCAAATTACAAAATCTACTTCAATTTTTTTGGTATAGTCAAAGTTAGCAATCAAACCCAGTTCAAGATATAAGGAAAGTAAATATCTATACAAGTGTCTAACCCATGCACCTACAACTTGAGTGTATCTAACACTTGTCATATAATTTCTTTAGATTTTCTCTATGACTTTGTAATATAAAACATTAAAAGGCTTATGACATAGAATATGTCACATCTCTCATCTCCAACTATCTTGCATTGTAGGATTCTATGAATGCACCACGTCTTCTGACCCTCTCTCATGAGTACAACATCGTATATGATCCTTTAACATCATATTTTTTTCTTCTTCCAATGTCTCTGGTTTTTCTTTCAACCCCTTTTTTTCACCATGGAAAGTTGTATCTAGTTTGGCATGGAGAACCAAACCCCCGTGTATTTTTGTAATACCCCTAGGC
>ML829128.1:32011-49201 GCA_009831015.1 Picea engelmannii | reverse complement strand
CTCGTGTTACATGGCTTGGATGATATCCTCTGGAAACTTTCCTTCTCTTATGGATGCTGGCCCAATAGGGCATTTTGTCTTTTTCTTCGGCTTTGTATAGTAGGTCATTGTAATGTCTTTGAGCTATTGGATGATATATCAGGAGTCTTATGCATGCATTTGATAAAATTGATGATGAAATGTGATTAACATTGCTATGATCCCTGTGACTAATGAGCCCATGGAAGGCGAAGTTTTTGATGTGCAGGACCATACCCGATGGACAGGTACCAGTTGGACGGGTACACATGGGGAGATGATTAGTTCGAACCTCCATGGGGCTAAAGAGCCCATCAGATGGTTGTTGGGACCCCGTCAGGGGCAGAGACAGGACAGTGATTGGATGAGCCTTTGCACATGAAAAGAAGAAGGATGTTCCACCCAGGACACCTTGGCTGAGCCCAGCCCAGGGGGGTTATCCCACTTCAGATGGAACGTTTTCCTTTTGATGGCCAGGACGTCACCTAGGAGGCTTGGACGTCATCTTGAGCGTGTGGTAGTTTGATAGGATGGTTGGCACGTGTCGTAGCTTGGAGGAGCCCAAAAAGGGCTAACGTCTGACTTTTGGATGCTGGATTAGCCCCAAAAAGGGCCAACGTCTCCCTTAGAGGGGCTTGACGTCTCACTTTTTGCTCATTTTTGTCATTTACATAGCAGTTAATGTAAAAACAGTATGATTTTGGTTATTAGCCTTGTTGGCTATTTTTAATGACCTAATTTTAAATTAAAGGTCATGAGATGCTATATATTGAGGATGTTTTTCCCACATTTGAACATAACACAACAACTCACACTTGTGAGGTCTGATTTTTGCGCCCTAGTTTGGGTATTTGGTCTTTTAAAGGAGGCACACTTGTTGATGGAAGGCTTTTCTTGGCATATTTTGGCATTTCTCTTGAGGAAGGTTTACAACTAGGGTTTGCACATGCTTTTCTTCATAATATGTAAGTGTTTTTCCTGCAAAACTTCTTGATTGAATGGTTGTAGGTTAGTATTCTTGCATTTACTTATAAATTTGTTGATTTTAAAACCCTAGGTGACAAGCACACAAGTAGGTCCTTGTCATATGTCCCCTTAGAGAGAATTTTTCAGCCATTGAGGAAGGAAGAAAGAGCCTAGCCTTTGCTACACTCTTCTTACTTCTTCCCTTAAGCTAGCTTTGTTTTTTTTTAAAGGTTAAAAGGAGGATGACGTCCTAGGCCTAGGTTATCTACACCTAGGGCCATCCATCTTTTAGGGTTTTAGTGATAGAGCCTTTCCATTGCAACACTCTCCCTCATTAAATCCTCTTGTTTTGAATCTTTTCCTTTGCTAGCCGTTTTGCCAAGTTTGACCTAAAGGAGGAAAGAGCATGAGGCCTTGCTTAAGCAACATCGGAGTGAGCCTCTTTCCCCTAGGGTTTTGATTCTAGGGCCCTGCCATTGCAACACTCTAGAACCCTTCCCTCTTGTCTTTAGCCTATTGCTCCTTCAACTTTGCTTTCTCTCCTTGAATGACTCCATATACCCGCAGGCACTGATCTTAGACACACAACGTTGAAGTCCTACTGTCCAAAACAACTCTCAAAACTTCGAATTTTGAAACCCTAACTAACCAAACTAACCCTAACTAGGTTGACGTCATAGTTGGTTATTCCATCTTGACGCAACAAACATTGATAATGAGCAATTAGATGATGGTTAAATGATTGGATATATTGTTTGTTGCATCATCTCAATAGTTATTGATGAATTGATACTTCTACATTGCTATATTAATAAAACGTTGATCTCATTAATATCTGTTGTTTCATTGCTTATATATTATTGTCAGATAGTCACGTGAAGTACTAACCCACTGAGTTATAGCCTGCATATATATTGTACTGTTGTTGTCTTGTTCCTGGCAGGTGTTTTTATTTGGGCATACACTTCATTTATTGGCTGATTAGCCAGACTCTCTGACCTTGGTGGTAACCTGTGAGGAGGAACTTTTCCCTTGACTTTCATACTTTAACCTCTTCAAAACCCCAGGTTACTGGGGACGTCTACCCTGGGTTAACCTCTCTAAATAGAAAGAACCTCCCCATTGAGGTCACATTGGGTGGGGAAGGTTCCCGTTTCGCTAGTTTGGCCTTTATCCTTTAGCCTTTTTGACCTAGCTACAAACTGTGCGATAACAAGACCAATCGTATACTTCCAGGCACGGAAGTTTTCCACACCTTCTACCTTGTCAACAAGCTTAATGCTTGCAGACATCTTTTACCTAAAGCTGGGAAAATGTCCAAAAATTAAAAAGTTCAAAATTAAATTTTAAACTTACCAGGAGGTGCGCTTGGCAGAGGCGAGTAGGCTGGTGTGTTTGGATTTGAGAAAATCCAACTTTTGCCCTTCCAAACTTGATCTGCGGATTTTTGGACTAGTGCTTTTGGTTTTTTGGTGCCTCTGGTACTTCTGGTACTTCTGGTAGTCTGGTTTTCTGGTACTTTGTGAAACTAGGGTTTCAATTTCCGGGAGATGTAGCTACTGAAAAGTTGCGCTGAGGATGTCAAAGTGATCCTTGAGGGAGGGCACACTTTTCTAGATGGTTTTAGGGCTGAAACACCTCACCAACAAAAAGCCCTAATTTGCATGTATGGTAATAGTGACGTTTTTCACTTTCTCTTGTGAAAGATGCTCTCTTCAGCTTAGTTCTGATACCATGTTAATATTTAAGCTATTATTAGAGTTCTTTGCATTTCAATAAATAACAATAGCATAAGATAGAATCACTAAGAAATACACAATCACAAGAGAGACATCATTTATCCTGGGAAACCCTCATGTGGGCGAAAACCCAACAAAACTTCCTTATTATAGATAGCCAATATAATGCCAAGAGATAACTCAAACAAATACAGAAAGTCCTCTCCCAAGGATGCGCCTCTCTCTCTCTCTCTCTTCTCCAACCGCAGCTCCGAAACTTGTCTCTCAATGAACAAGTGAGTGTGTGTCTAATTGAGGCGCTAGCCTCCTTATTTATACAACACTGGCACGTGTGCAGGTGTCTTTTCACTGGCAGGGTCGACTTCTCCTTTTGGGTGGTTATAACCACCTTTAGTATATTCTGGGGCCTCTTTAATATATTCTGGGGCCGACTTCTTCTTCTGCCTATTACAATTATATTTTGACCAATCCGCAAAAGGGGATTTGGTCCTTTACAATAGCCGACATGATCAATCCGCAATGGGGATTGATCCAATGAATAATATATCAATAATATTTAGAATACACTTTGTAGTTACATTATTTCAACATCTTATCGGCAAGACCATGCCCAATGATACCTATGGATCAGGGGTGGTGTCCGCATAGGACTCACGTGCGTCTCTATGAGAAAGAAGAGATCATGGGACCCGATTGCATCTCGAAGCGTACCTAGTGAAGAGAAAAACGTGCATGTTATCGCGCAAACTGTAGATTGGGAAAAGCTCGACCCAACCCACGAGATGGCGATAACAGTGGGAGAGTTTACCCAATATCACCTCAAATAAACCCTCCCCTCGCTTTTAGTGAAGGAAGAATCCAACACAAAGGGGGAGTCCCGGGTTACCCTAGGGGGAAATGAGACAAAAAGTGAGACGATGGAAGTGATGCCCCTATAGTTCAAGTTTCTAAGTGAAAAGTGGCTTGATAATGAGTCTTGGGGATGGTCCATGGTTGCCAAGTGCTTGAGTACCTGCGGAAGATGATTGTACCTGCCCGAGACACAAGAAAAAGACGAGTATACAGGCTTAAGGTTAAGTGGACAAGCAAGTTAAGATTGTTTTCTCTATTTGCAGCAGTCAACAGATATATGTATCAGCAAGTAAATGATTGTTAAAGCTGCTAACAAGATCCTAAAAGTCAGGTAAATGATGCAAGAGACAAGCTAGCAATCACTAGTATAACTCAAGTATGAAAGCATAAGACTTTAGCAACAAACGATGGCTGTTATAAACAAGTATTGCAGAGATATTTTATCATCCTTATGGCTGTAGAAAACTATTTTGCTACAACAGAAAATTTCAACCCACAAAACAAGCAAGTAAATCATCCAAAAAGTGTGTTGAGGCTAGTAGATTATAGGGGCAATTTATTAGCAACTTTTGACGGTTGAAATGTGAGTTATAATCAAGAAGAGATAAATTGCTGCAGCCCTAATGGCTGTATCTTTTTATTAAGTTATAGCTCTAAGAAGACTAAGCAAACCAAGACGACCTAGAGGCCTTAGCAACCTCAAAGCATCAAGAAAAGATTCCAACTTAAACAAGATCAATATCTCTCTAAATCATGTTTACCAATGCAAACAATTTATTTCTCCAATGCAAACTTTAGATTAGTCCCTTTAAAATTTGGGTGAATGGAGTCTTGAAAGTATGATTTAGATACACAACGTCCCTAGGGGTGTAAACCCTCTTACTCCCTAGGGCATGCGAATCAAACTAAGGTAAATCTAGGAGAGTGTACACCCTTGTACTCCTCCTAGCAACCTTGCAAAACATCACTTATCAAATTGCAAATAACATGAACCTTGGTGGAGGGTGTATGCTCGTATACTCCTCCATGGGTTTAAGACAAAAATATCACTGAAATTAGTAGAAAACACCAACACATGTAGGAATTTCCTTACCAATTCTACAATAGCAAAGACCAAACCCTAGTTTACCAAGTAATGTCCATCCATAATCAATAGAAGAAGTCTCCAAGAGGTGCGCAACACCTTAGCTCAACAATTCACCAAGAGAAATCACCAAAAATCATTTGCACAAGAGAGAGATATCCAAATTTCCCAAGTAGGGCACAAATTTCAGCCACAATAGTCTTCTCACAATGGGAGAGCTATATGATAAAATGACAAGAGTTTGATCTCTATTTATACAAACCTCCTAAAAGTGTTTGTCCACTTAATTTTAGGGTAACCACAAAGTAAGGGGTCAACAACCCTTACTTTGCCCCTTTACATTACGAAATTCAAATTTAACATTAAAAATGCGCATAAGAAACCCTAATGTGACGTCATCCCTCTTCTAGGGTGATGCTTTGACACTTTTTGCAAGTCGTTGGAGTTGAGTATGGAAGTTGTTGGGCCTTCTAGGTCCTCCCTTTCATGCGCTAGGGTTTCCTCCTTCAAGCCATGCCTCCTCCCATCAAAACGTGCCAAGTGTCCATCATCAATAACTCCACCACCAAAACCCTAGCCCTAAAGTGACGTCAAGCTCCTCAAGTGTGACGTTTTGGCCTCAAGAGCAAAACGTTGGGTTGGCAAAGGGCTAGGATAGATCCTCCAAGGTGTATTTCAGGCCTCTAAAGGCTACTATCATCGTCCGGTGTGTGGGCCATGGTATCCATCCCGTGGGCTTCATGCCCCAAGGAAGCCCAAGCTAGGCTTGTTTTTCCAAACCTATCCACCAAACAAGGCCCTGCAAAGACAATGAATATGCCCCCCAAGGATATCAAGTCAATAAAAGAGTCGTCTAAGCATGTGCATCAAAAACCACCTCATCAAACTAAACAAGTGCTCAAAGACCCTATGCAATTTGCCAAGTTTAGGTATGGGAGGGTTGACAAGGTTACCTATTGGGTGAATTGCACCTCAAGTTTAGGAGTGTTTCCCAAGTGGACTCCTCTCTAGGTCATGTGGAGAAGGTGACATAGATGGGGGAAAAACCTTTGGGCATGGGGTTCATGACATACAAGGGATAGTAGTGTCTCATTGATGGGTGCCTTTGTAGAGGGTGTGTTGTACCTTTGTTTTCAATGCATCCTTTTCCCAAGCCCATTTATTTCCATTAATTAATTAAGGTCCAAACACTAGGTACTCCCTAGGGTTAATCAATTAGATTGGGGGGAAGTACCAAAGTGTCACTTGAAGGGAGAAGTACACATGGTGCCATGGGGGTACAATTTAGCTTGTAACGCACCTTGTGTAGATCCATCAACAAGTGGGACATTTATATTATGCGTTTGCTTTTGTAGGTCTTTGATTATTTAGGAAAGACATTTCATTGTTCTCAAGACCTCTTTGGGAGAGCATTTGGAAGGTTCATGATTAGGATTTTATCTCTAGCCAACTATCTCCCGTTTGGGCCTTCAACCCCTTCTTCCCATGAAATGAGTGACAATCCCTTCTTGGGTTAGTACACCCAAAAATCCCAAAAGATAAGGAAATGAGGGGATGAAGTGTGGAAAGTGGCAAGTATGGCCGAGAATGGTACAGTGACCCGTCAGTGGGACCTCCTAGTAGCAAACATATCCCTAAGGGTGACCACTTACTAGGGAGCAATGTCAACCACCGAGGTGAAACAAGGCAAAGAGCATAATTTCCAAGCATACATTACATAATCAAAAGTAGTTTAAAATGCAAGAAACTCAAATGCCTCAAATATTGAAATGACACTCACCATAATACCTGCCTTGTACCTCATGGAGCAAGACCCAATGTCTTCCGGAAGCAAGCTGATGTGGTGGATACACTCATGATGAACCTAAGATCTGTGGTGGTGAAGCGAGCCTCTATCTGTAAGTGGACATTGTTGGTTAAGCTGACTCTCGGTACTTCATGTCTGCAACCTGAGGGCCTCGATACATCATCTCCTTAGTTATCCCTAGGAATTGGGGATAACAGTGCCATTACAGTTCCGACAACCAATGGATATGGTGGATCTGCTCCCTCTAAACTATCCCCGAGTCGAACTAGACCGTCATTTGGTCCAAGGATGGGAGTATCCCCGGGTGGCCGAATCACAAATGATGGCTTTGACGTCTCGAATAACTGCCCACTTAGCTTCTTTCTGCACTGCTGTGACCCGATCTCTAGATGCCTTGAGTTCCACCTGCTGAGATTTGGTGAGGTCAACATCGCGAAAGATTGTGTGTGTGGGTGGGAGTTGTTATCCCCATTTTGTGGATGTAAAAAAGGGCCTGAAGCTGAAATCACAAGTTGTAATAATATATGTATATATATACATATATATATATTCAAGCCTGAGTTTGTATGCTGATTTTAAAGTTATAATAGCTGGTTGAAATCTCTGTTTATTATGTCTGGAAAACAAGTGTTATGAAGCGTTGTAAAACATATTTGTTAGAGGATTGCCTATTTGCTGGAAATGTCCCTATAGTCGAAGCCTATATACTAGCAACCCCTTACAAATCGAAATCTGGGTTTTTGCTCTTTACAATTGTAAACTTTATGCTGTAACCAGACCTGGTAGGGCAGCCCAAATGTGGTTTGTATAAAAGACTGTATGCTCTGTTTCAGACCTGAACAATATTCTAGTTCCTCTGTCCAGCAGTGTGGTCTAAGACTCTAAACTCAGAAGAAATCATAAATGCATGATCAGATCCTCTATTTAATTTGCCTGAAATTCATATTTTCTGTTTCATGGTAAATATTTCTTGTTGATTGCTGTGAAACTCAGATCTGAAAGGAACTATAAGGCTGCTCCAATTTGAATATAGAGGTTTTAGTTCTGAGATAAATCATGTATGATTGTTGAAAATTTTATTAAGGTATCAAACAAGACTTTGATTATAACATGCTATTTGATCTCCTCATAAATAATTTTCAGCTAAACAAAAACAGAGCATCATCTTGGCAAAATCAATACAAACAGAGAAATAACAAATCGCATTGTGTTGGGTACCTATAGCTCATAGCACAGAAATCCTTTATAGGGAAGCCCCCTAGTAGTGATTCAGATTCACCCTGAAGAGTGGAGAGTGAAGCCTAGGTGACAGTGGTGGATCTCTTGAGACCTTGCACATACACGGTGACAAATCGAGTGGTAACAGGTTATAATATATATATATATATATAATGTTAAAGAAGATGGCCTTTCATGGCACATTTATAGCAATTTCAAAATCAAGCCTTGACACTTGGGATTATATATGGCAATTTTGGAACCATAAATTATTATAAATTTAGCATATGATGAAAGCATACATGTAATATTAGTGACAAGACGTAATTTGAGAATTGCACAATATTCATTTAACCTATTACGTATAGAATGCATTAAGATGTGTCTATAGAAAACCACAAATCATATGAGCAAGTAAGAAGTAGATTCCAACATCAACGCCAACCCCCTTCGGTTCAAAAGCTAAAAATGTTGGACCTATTCATGGTTTCAAACATGACATAGAAAAGCTTGATGCATGTAATGTCCCCACTTTGGGACATCAGGGTATTACACAGTGTTATGATGACCAGGGTAGCCAGTTAGAGATTATAGCGAGTACAGGGGCTATTGAGGGATATTTTGGGGTCCAGCTTGCATCGCTCATCCTATTTCATCGTTATGATCCATTCTGCACAGATTGGCTTCGGTTCCGTTGCATTTCGACGATTTCCATGATTTTGAGTATTTTGAGCTATAGGTTAACTAAATTCACTGAAGAGGTCATTTTGGGCACAATACTTGGAGGAACCTCTCAGTGTAATAGCTCATTGTAATCGAGAAGAACAACATTACAGGATAGAATGATGAGAAGTGATTTTCAGTGGCTAGGGAAGCCACAAGGAGAGATCAGGCACTTTTCATAGGTAAAAAGGTTAATTAATTAATTAAAGTGATTTAATCAATTAATTAAATATTAATAAAGTAAAAGTCACTTTGGAGGGACAAGGTGAGCAGGAAGTATAAAGAAGAGGCAAGGGCCTCTATTCTCTCATTATTCATGTATGAATATCATTTTGATAGCTGGCTTCTAGCTAGAGAGCCCATACCTTGGGGGTTTTGAGGGTTTTGACTTAACAAACCCTAGAGGACGATTCGGTGGTGAAAGATTCCACCTAGCTTGTCCCAAGCTTGGTCTCAGGGATGCAATACTCCCCCACACCATTCTAGTTTAGATCTATTCAGTGCAGGAGGGTTCTACACCAGCCACAGGCACAGGAGGAGAGGGAGGGCGTACCATTGGGAGTTTCCAGCAAGGGGGACGCATCATCCATTGAGGGAAGTTCATTGCAGGTGATTGGTAGGGCTTATGGAGATTCTAGCACCCGGGTTTTCATTGCAGGGTCTTGGACATCAGATCTAGTCCATTCAGGAGGAGTTTTATGTGCCATTTGATTTATTAGATGCATGGGACGAATTGGAGGACAGGAGCAAACTTCAGAAAGTCGTTTCAGTCATTTGCTAGCCCAGACCTTCACTATTTTGCTTGGGACTTCACCAGTGAGGTAACCAGGCCCGGATCTATCATTCTAGTGGTTTTGTGGAGCATTTGGAGGCATCTAGGAGGGAGGCCGAATTATCTAGGGTTTCAGGCATCTAGGGGGGTGCACCATTCCTTGGAGGGAGGCTAGATCCACGACTTTGAGAGGGGTCTTGGAGATTTGAGCACCTGGGTTGTTCTTGCATTTACCCAATCTACTGTTTGGCATATTTACTGGAGGGTTTGGACATCTTTGACAGCAGGGCCAAATTGTTGAGGCTATTCAGTGTTCCAGTAGGGCGTGGCATCTTCCAGCTTGGGGGTTGGCACTTCATACAACCCAGATCTATTCTTGCATTGGCCTTCATTGAGTATTTAGCCTTTGGAGGCTTGTAGTCTTCTATTGGATCATTTTGTAGCAGTTTCTATTGTGTTTGTTGGAGCCATTTGTTGAGCATTCCAAATAGGCCTCACTCTTGTATCAGGTTCTTGCTCATTATATTAATAAAGGTCAGATCTTGCTATTGGTTCCATATTTGGTGTATCTTGTACGTTCATTGATTGTATCTTTAGATCTATGTGTGATTATTGAACATAAACCCGAAGGCCAAAATCAAGAGGTCAACCTGCAAGTAAGCACATACAAACAAGTAAATCAACAAAGTGTTTGACGAAATGCCACAACTAGTAAAAGTTAAAAAATCATCCAAACCGTGATGTTCCTGGCATATTGGATTGTTCACATTACAGTGGTATCAAAGCTTAGATTCCTGCCAGCCAGTGGGAATTAGCGCATGCATGCAGAGCCATAGAGGGGTCTTCCATAAGAAGAGATGGATATTAGGGATTTTGCTAGAGAGACTGTACGTTGTAGATGGGAATATTACTATGACCTTAGTGAAAGATTTAGGGCTGATGTAACATTCCAACAATACTTATCCATGAACAATCCTAGGTGGAGCACAGATGAGGTTACCTTTTGGGTCAACCAAACAGTGGAATACATGGCCACAACAGCTAGATGGAAGGAAGAATAGAGAAACCCCACGCCTAGTAGGAGCACGCAACTTTGCTACAGTTGCAAGGTGCCTTGAGAACCAGATCATAGGTGTAGGGGCAAGGGTAAGAAGCATATTATTGAGGTGCGCTATGACAGTGATGATGAGGTGTGTGAGGATGGAGCGATAGATGCTTATGTGGAGTAGTCCGATGATGATAGTGACTCTTGCAAAGAGACTAGTGAGCCTTGCGCACTTGAGGAGGATAGTGACCCTTGTGCATTGGAGGGACAGTTGGATGGACAGGATGATAGCACCGGTGTTTCAGTAGACACATCATATACTATTGATGACCTTACACCTCAGTAGAGTGGTGACACTAGTGAGGATTCACACGTGTTAGCACCTAGAGATGACGAGCTTCCCTTGTTGACCATGACACATCTGTCATCTTTCCAGACACCTATGATAGCCACATCACATGAGGATAGCAACGGCATGTCAAATATGGTGGAGGAGTTGTACGTGAGAGATACACACTAGAGACACATGGATCCACAGATCCAAGATGAGATATATAATGTGCAAATAGTTGATCCTACACTCACATATCAACATGAGGAGATTGAGTCACAACTTTTGGAGACTCCATTAGTTGAGCAGATTGTGGAGACTGACAGGTTGATGGGGCACTTACTTCCAGGATCAGCCTACATTGATGAGGATGCACTCTTTATTAGTCAGGATGACCATAGCACGTGTCTGGACACATCTATATGGGATCCAAGCGCAGATGATAGTAGCAGGGTGAGTGCACAGGAGGATACAGCTGCTCATACAGGATACAGTGTGATTCAGAGGGAGATAGCATCTAGTTATGAGGTGCAGTGGCGTACAGGAGGACCCGGTAGCACAGTGTACAGTGGGTAGCCCAACACTTTACCTTTTGTAGAGAGTATTTTTGGGGATCCCAAAGTTGACACTAGCAGTGAGGGATATGAGGTGGCACCTCAGTATGACTGTGATCATGAGTCACACTACTTGACAAGACAATTGAGAGTCAATGAGGATATGATCATGGCAGCCACCAAGCGCATTGATGACATGCATGCATTGATAACAGATTACTGCTGGAGAGAATCAGTGGCACATGGTAGTTCGGATGAGGGATTTGCCATGGATGACTTTCATACTCTCAGGGAGAGAGTGTCTATGATGAGGACCAACCACCAACAGTTGTTGACAGACAGGGACTACCTCTTGGGGATTGGCGAGATGTATCACAGGGCCTTGAGGGAGCAGGAGTTGGAGGTGGACTGATTCACTCAAGAGTTGGAGAGCACTCGAGGATTCTTGAGAGGCACACAGACAACCCTTCAAGAATCAGAGTCCAGATCAGAGGATCTTTTTGAGAAGATTCGTCAGAGATCCACTTCATCTATTCTAGTGGACAGTCAGATATGTCCTTCGGTCACATGGCTAGAGGATGTTGGTGGTCTAGTAGAGGAGCACTAGTTGATGGAGGATACTTCCATTTGTATCCCGAGAGTGGTTGACCTTCAGGTAGAGGTTGATCCAGTAGTACGTCCAGGATCTATGATGCAATAGGAGTATACGGGAGATGACCTGAGTATGCAGGGGCATACAGTGATGAGTGATAGCTCACAGAGACATGCTGAGATATGTAGTCAGATTCAGATGGATGTATTGGATTGTAGGGAGGAGACACACTTAGGGGAGTATACAGATTTCACTCCTTTTCAGTAGCACATAGTTATGAGAGAGCACCTTCACCATATTAGCAATTGCATGGGAGATGAGGGATGGAGGTTGGTTGACCAACAGTTGGAGGAGTTACTTCCGGTTGTACTGAATGGTTGGGATTCGGTGATGACTACAGACGAGTATTTATCATGGATACCGATGGACGAGCTTCTGGCCGGATCCTTGGGATTGATCAAAGCCTGTGATATCTTTCAGTCCTACAGTCAGCTACAGATGTTTCTGATATCTTTTCTCGACACGTTTATCATTGACAGCAGCACAAGGAGCAATAGACAGTGGTAGAGGGCATGGAGAGTGAGTAGGCCGAGACCACCTAACAGGAGTACTTTTACGGCATCCAGCAGGATAGAGCTGGATCGTCATAGGCAGCCAGTTGAGACTTGGTGCGTGATGGTGAGCATCATAGGCCAAGTGATAGCAAATGAGCACAGAGGGCTTCTGATAGTGATCAGTCTCACACAGGAGCAGTTAGAGGAGATTGGAAATGATAAACTTCCAAGTTTTCCATGGGATCCAGGAGTTCATTTGGTTAGCAGGATGTTTCACTACATGATGACTCAGGTTGTGCCAGAGAGCCACACACTCCACCATGGGTTGGTTTGGAGTGGGCCTGCAGGGACTTGTCCTATGGAGCGAGGTAGCTTTTCACTCTTGATCGTCATGATCGGACATGGAGATGGTTGGGCAGGTACTACTTCCACAGAGATGTTTTTACAGATGCAGCTTTCGGATAGCAGGTCCAATTGCCACAGGTACTTCATCTTGAGGATCCATGAATGGAGGATTCAGTATATATACAGGGAGCAATCAAGCGTGGTCAGCGTAGTGTAGTGCTAGCATGGTTATCTTCGACAAAGATTAGCATGGGACCCAGGGATTGCAGGGTTGAGCATTTCACTGACTAACAGGGGCGAGTGGACCTTTTCACGAGAAAGTTGTTTTGACTTTCCATTGAGCTTCAATATTGAAGAGAGCACATCACTTGAGGGTGTCTCACAGAGGTCTTGCAATACTTCATTCTGGCATCTGCATGAGCAGTTGATGGAGGCCGTGTTGATCTTGGTAGGGACTTGGAGGATGGACTCATTCCGAGATGAGGTCATATGTCATGTGCAGGAGATCCACAGAGTTGATATATTTCAGGACTATGCTTCACAAGATATTGCAGTTCACTTCCTGATATGGGACACAGGGGGTGGAGTCTATGATCATTCATCCTTGGACGGGTTCTACTGTGTGTCCTATCGGTGGACATGGGATCCTGGTATTATACTCGGAGGGATTTGGTTATTGCTTGAGGACAAGCAATATTCTAGTAGGGAGGACTGTAATGTCCCCACTTTGGGACATCAGGGTATTACACAGTGTTATGATGACCAGGGTAGCTTGTTGGAGATTACAGCGAGTACAGAAGCTAATGAGGGATATTTTGGGGTCCAGCTTGCATCGCTCATCCTATTTCATCATTATGATCCATTCCACACAGATTGGCTTCGGTTCCGTTGCATTTCGACGATTTCCATGATTTTGAGTATTTTGAGCTATAGGTTAACTAAATTCACTGAAGAGGTCATTTTGGGCACAATACTTGGAGGAACCTCTCAGTGTAATAGCTCATTGGAATCGGGAGGAACAACACTATAGGATAGAATGATGAGAAGTGACTTTCAGTGGCCAGGGAAGCCACAAGGAGAGATAAGGTGCTTTTCAGAGGTAAAAAGGTTAATTAATTAATTAAAGTGATTTAATTAATTAATTAATTATCAATAAAGCAAAAGTCACTTTGGAGGGACAAGGTGAGAAGGAAGTATAAAGAAGAGGCAAGGGCCTCTATTCTCTCATTATTCATGTATGATTATCATTTTGATATCTGGCTTCTAGCTAGAGAGCCCATACCTTGGGGGTTTTGAGGGTTTTGACTTAACAAACCCTAGAGGACGATTCGGTGGTGAAAGATTCCACCTAGCTTGTCCCAAGATTGGTTTTAGGGATGCAATACTCCCCCACACCATTCTAGTTCGGATCTGTTCAGTGCAGGAGGGTTCTACACCAGTCACAGGGACAGGAGGAGAGGGAGAGCGTACCATTGGGGGTTTCCAGCAAGGGGGGTGCATCATCCATTGAGGGAAGTTCATTGCAGGTGATTGGTAGGGCTTATGGAGATTCTAGCACCTGGGTTTTCATTGCAGGGTCTTGGACATCAGATCTAGTCCATTCAGGAGGAGTTTTATGTGCCATTTGATTTATTAGATGCATGGGACGAATTGGAGGAGAGGAGCAAACTTCAGAAAGTGGTTTCAGTCATTTGCTAGCCCAGACCTTCACTATTTTGCTTGGGACTTCACCAGTGAGGTAACCAGGCCCCGATCTATCATTCTAGTGGTTTTGTGGAGCATTTGGAGGCATCTAGGAGGGAGGTTGAATTATCTAGGGTTTCAGGCATCTAGGGGGGCGCACCATTCCTTGGAGGGAGGCTAGATCCACGACTTTGAGAGTGGTCTTGGAGATTTGAGCACTTGGGTTGTTCTTGCATTTACCCAATCTACTGTTTGGCATATTTACTGGAGGGTTTGGACCTATGTTGCAAGAAACGCCCCCCCTGTTTCGGAGCTCGAAACGGGTACGGTACGGCCCTGAAACGTTGTTGGCCGTACCGTATGGTGTTTCTCGAAAGGGAAACGCCGTACGGAACGATCGACGGCGTTTTGGGGCCGTACGGTACGGTTGGCGGTGTTTTGGGGCTGTACCACGCCCATACGGTCGGGTTTCCGCGGCTTTCAAAGGAGAATTAGGCAAATAAAGGGGTTGTGGGGCCCCCAAACTTCCAGTTAGTGTTAGTTAATGCCTTTTTGGCCTTCTCTAATTAGAATAAAGATGATTTTATGTGTTTTTGTTTTAATTAAAAAAATAAACTTCTAGATGCAAACCAAAACCCTAAATCTCCTTCATTTGCTATAAGAAACCACTTGCTTCACTCATTCCTCACACTTTCATTAGCAAGAGGAGCTTCCTACAGCAGCAAGAAGGAGATTGTGTGTGGTTTTAGTGAGCAGATTTCTTCTCTATTTGGTGAGTAGATTTATTTTATGTTTTCTTAGCAAGTTAACAGTTTTTTTTTTTCTCTTGGTTTCATAGCAATCTCTCTCTCTCTCTTAATTTATGATAAGCCTTCTAGTGATTGGTGATTAAATGGTTGATAAATTTGGTGTTTAGCTTGTTGTTATAAATTGTTAGCTACAACCATTAGGGTTGCTTCTTTCTGATGTTATCTTTCATTTATCTCACAATTTAACCATTGAAAAGTTTGTTTAAGTATTGGATCTGAAAATGCTTGTCAAGAGTTTTATTTTGAGCTATTCATATGCTGATTTTTATGGTTAAATATTGTTGTTGTTACGATTTACTTGCTGCTGATAATACTTATTTTTCATTAGTTTTCAATGTTCATTAGTTTGTTGCTGATAAAAATTAGTTTTCATTAGTTTTCATGGTTAGATTGGCTGTTACAACAGCCAATCTAACCATGAAAACTAATTTTTTGTTTTGTTTGGTGAACAAAGTTTTCATTTTCTTCTTTTCTTGCAGCATTCATGGCTTCTCAATGTTTTGTTTCATCTAATCCTAGAGCTGTCGAAGTAAGTAGGCAGCAAAAATACTATCCTCTTTGGAGGCATGTTACCAAGGTCAAGGCTATGGGTGTCGGTGGAGGTTCATGGGAATGGAATTGCAATTTATGCAAGAAGGATAAGAACTTCAAGGGCTCTTACACAAGAGTCAAGGCTCACATTTTGCATGAAGGGAAGGGTGTTGAAGGTTGTCATCATACCCTTGATCTGCAGGTGAGGGATAGATTCCAAAAAGAGCACAATGATGCTCAAAAAGTGAAGGATAATAGAGCAAAGATTGCTATGCATGGCAGTAGCAAGCCTCCTCCTCATTCCTTGGGTGTTAGCAATGAGCCAAGGATTGTTCACGAAGCAAGGAAGAGGAGGGTGATAGAGGTGGAAAACGAGATAGCCAAAGGCCCTGGAGGATGAGTTGCAGCTTCAGAAAGCAGATTGATGAAGATGTTCAACAACACAAAGAGAGAAGAAATAGAGTCAAGAGTGGCAAGGGCCATATTTGCATGTGGCATCCCATTTAATGTTGTTCGGTCCCCCTATTGGAAGGATATGGTGAAGGCAATTAACGAGGCTCCTCAATGTTTCAAGGGGCCAGACTATGAAAAACTCAAAACAGTGTTGTTGCAGAAAGAGAGGTCATTGATTCATGATATTCTCAAACCGGTTCAGTGCTCATGGACCAGCTCAGGGTTTCCATTGTCTTTGTCATGATACAAAGTGGAGGCCCTTGATCAATGTTATTGCATCATCACCAAAAGGAGCGATGTTCTTGAGAGCAGAAGATTGTTCAGGTGAGGTAAAAGACAACAAATTCATTGTTGATATTTTAATTTCTGCAATTGAACAAGTAGGGCCAGCAAATGTGGTGGAAGTTATCACAGATAATGCACCCATTTGCAAAGTTGCAGGGTTGATTGTTGAGAGTACATATAATCATATTTTTTGGACTCCTTGCATTGTCCATAATTTAAATCTCATTTTAGAAGAGATTGAGGCAAAAACTGAATGGATTAAGGAGCTCACAGGGCAAGCTAGGGAGATCATTAAATTCATCACCAACCACCACCAGTCTCAGGCAATGTATCGAGAATACTCCAAATTGGAGTTGCTCAAAGTCGTTGAGACAAGATATGCCTCAAACTTCATCATGTTGCGCCGCCTTGTTGAGGTCAAAAGTGCATTGATGAGTATGGTGGTGGGTGTGACTTGGGCTGAGTGGAGATAGTTAGATTCAGAGAGAGGCAATATGGTGTAGAGGGTGTTGATTGATGAGGATTGGTGGAGTAAGGTAGAATTCTTGCTCAAGTTTACTTCACCGACATTTGAGCTTCTCCGAGCTGCAGACAAAGACAGACCATTCTTGGGAGAGATTTATGATGGCATGGATACCATGGTTGAGAAAACCATGGAAATTATTACACAGGAGGCTCCCACTCTGTTTTTGTTGAGGTTGACTTTGTTGAGCATGTGAGGTCCATCATTGTTACTAGGTGGAATGGATTTAACACTCCATTGCACACTTTGGCACATGCTCTAAATCCCAAATTTTATGATGAGGATTTCATTGCTCTAAGCAATGGG
>ML829127.1:0-10026 GCA_009831015.1 Picea engelmannii | reverse complement strand
AATCATACAACCACACTTGTGCATCTTGATAGAAGAAGCAATGCCAAAAGGTTAAATAAAAATCCATTGTAAAAAACTTATTTAAAAAATAAAATTTAGGAGTTTGTACTAAACATAGAAACATCTATGCATAACACTAAAACACACTAACACTGTGATGCAGGAGAATCTCCCACATCAAGTGAGCCAGCGTGGAAGCGGAAGACAGCTGGACAAGCCAGCACAAATTTTGAAATCACCTTGGAAGTTGTTGCACCATCTTAAATGAGCCATTAATATGAAGCGCACTTGTGTATTGTAATCGTACCTTGAGCCTTTAGCTCTCATCCTTAGTAGGTAGGAGGCATTTAAGATAGTTAATGCAGGTAGATAGAATTTAATTCTAGACTAGACAGTTGTAGAGTGCAAAAGGGAAACGGGATATAGACACCCTCATTGTGCATTGTAACATGTTTCTGGAAAAAAAAGAGGAAGAGCAAGAGCAAGAAGAGAGCTGTGTAAGAACACCCATGTACAAATATTTGAATTAATAGAAGAGTTGATTCAATTTCATGGTTTTGTGTCTGTTCTCTATGTATTGACGTTGATATGCTCATGAATGTTTTCTTCTAGTTATACATTTTCTTTTATATGATGTGTATATGATTTCATGTTTGAATTGAAGTCTGAGAGGGAGAGGGAATGGGTTTCAATTGTTTATCTATTTGAGCCAGAGAATTCCTGCAAGGAGTGCAATTGAAGTGTCCATAAGTAGTGCATTGACAGAGGGTTCAGATAGAGGTAGCTTTTGTTCTCATTCACCCCAAAGGTGTAGTTGGGCACAAGAGCCGTGCAAGGAGTGCACAGGCCGAGGGGAGTTCAGGGTTGCGATCCCGAGTGAGGGTTGAAGGACTTCTGCTGCAAGTGGGTGCAGAGTCGAAGTATTCAAGCACTTGAAAGTGTTGAAAGTTGTCGTAAGGAGTGCGAGCAAGAGGCTTCTTTACGAGAACTTGAAGCCATGAGAAAATCTATGGAGGTATCGAACCTTTGAGTAATCACCAAGAGAAGCACAGGAAGCTTGTGACGTGAAGTGTTTTAAATAGGAATTGCAAGTTTGCACGCAGGTGGACAAGTCCTCATGGAGGAGTACTTGATTCATTTTACATAATTCATCGGGAGAAATAGACAGTCGAAATTCTCTGAGGAGATTTCACGAAAATCTGTGGACCGTTAGATCTTGCGGAGGTGCAAGGGAGATACGACCTCATATTCTCTAAAGACTATAAGCTCAAGAGGAGAAGAGCCATTGATCGAAGTCACAAGGACCGTTAGATTTACACAAGGGATCATGCATCAGGGTTTCATGGGTGGAATTCCTGTGCACATAGCATCAGGGATCACGATATTCCGATATGCGATATCCCGACAGACAAAGGAACAGTGTGGGACCACAGGCGTCAGAGGAGTGGACAGGTGGCACGCCTTATCGAGGTTTCATGGAAACAAGTTCCAAAACAATCGCATCAGGATTCGCGATATTGCGAACCCCAAAGTGTCGATGAGGTGAAAGACTATTGAATAGTCAACCTGCGCAAGAGTCGAAGGTTCGGTGTATCGGGCATCGAGAGTTGGGGAAACAAGTTGTTTGATATCGTGAGGGGCGAAATCGCGATAGAGAAAGTCTCGATAGAAAAGGGGAAAGGTCAGCGTTGACTATTGTTAGGGTTCGGGATTTTGAGAATCCAACACTCGACCTTTGGATTCGTGAAATCGCGAAGTCCGATCTCCCGATTCGTAAATAAGGGGGATCCCACGAGAGTTACTGTGGGTGTAGATTTCCCGATAGGGAGATAGAAGAACGTTAGAGTTCTTTGGGCCAGTAGAGAAGAGAGGATTATGTGAGTCGACGTGGACCTTCTGGCCTGTGGGTGTGACGGGAGGGTGTTGGCACCAGTTTTTGGTATCAGATCCCAGAAAGGTTCTTTGCTTTTTCTAGCAGAGGAGAAGAAGATTCACCATGCCGCCCAGGAGAAGGGACGCATAGACACCCGATCTAGAGGATAGGGATGTGGCGAGGAGAAGAGGAAGGAAGATGGCAGATCCAACCATAGAGAGACAAATGCATGATCTCTGAGCCAGACTCGAAGACATGGAAATAGTGCAAAGACGCACAGTCAGTGCGGGGGATCTAAGTGATTCTGAAAGTGAATATGAGGTTGAACGCGAAGAGGAAGTTGCAGACGAAGATGCATCAAATGAACGTTTGATCAAAGCTATTTCCAGAATGGGTGCAAAAGCAAAAATGGACATTCCATTTTACGAGGGAAACTTGGATGCAGAGGAGCTTCTAGACTGGATTAGAGCTCTAGACACATACTTTGACTATGAAGATGTCAAAGAAGAAAAGAGGGTCAAGCATGCTGTCACGAGATTAAAAGGACATGCAACATTGTGGTGGGATGAACTACAAGCTGACAGATGCTGCAAGGGCAAGCAGAAGATCAAGAGTTGGGACAGGATGATCACGGAGATGAAGGAGGAATTCATCCCTAGGGACTATCAAATTACTCTATCTAGGAGAATGCAAAACCTAAGACATAAGTTGATGACAATAAAGGAATATACTGAGGAATTCTACAAGCTGAACATCAGAGTAGGTCATCGGGAGAGCGATGATGAAAAAGTTTCCAGATACATGAATGGCCTGAGGTATGATATTCAAGATGAGATGAGCATGGTAACCATCTGAATGGTGGAAGATGCTTACCAAATGGCTTTGAAAGCTGAGGAGAAGCTGAGCCGAAAGCAAAGTCAGAGGGGCATAGGCAGAAGTCATCCCAGAGGAAAATCAGTTGCCCAGGACAAATATCAGAAGCCCAAGGAGGGCTAGAAGAAACCTCAGGGTAAATTTGAGAGAGGTTGAACCTCACAGAGAGGACCATATGCTGAACAAAGAGGACAACATAACAAGCAGAGAGGAGATTATGCTGACAACAACACTTTTCCTCGTACTAGAGGTAGAGGAAGAGGCAGAGGTGGAGTAATCACATGATTCACATGCGGGAAGAATGGGCACAAGTATTACCAGTGTCCAGAGAAAAAGAAGGGTGTTGGAGAATCTCACATCGCCGAGGCATAGAGGCGAGATGTGGAGGTAGAAGACGCTGAAGGTGAAAGATCGTTGATGATGCGAAAAGTCCTTTTGACACCAGAGAAGGAGGTGGAAAGTTCAGTCCAAAGGAACAGATTTTTCAGGACTGCTTGCAAGGCCAAGGAAAGGGTATGCAAGGTCATTGTAGACAGTGGTAGCATGGACAATATCATTTCAACCGAGATGGTAGAGAAGCTGGAGCTGGAGATGAATGATCATCCAAGCCGATACAAAGTTTTGTGGCTACAAAAAGGACACCAAGTAACTGTCACAAAACAATGCTTGGTTGAATTTAAGATAGGAAGATATAATGATAAGATATTATGTGATGTAATTCCTATGGATGTTTGTCATCTATTTCTGGGTAGACCATGGAAATATGACATAAATGTGATTCATGAAGGGAGAATGAACACATACACCCTAGAGAAGAATGGGAGGACACACATGTTGCTTCCAATAAAAGATAAAGAGGTGAAGCCGGAAGTAAGCAACACAGTACTCTCATGAGTGGGAAGGAACTTCCTACAAAGGTTAAAAAGAAGGAGGATCCATAATTCATTGTGGTCAGGAAACGAAAAATTGTTCTGACTAGCACGAGAGTGGATGATTTACCAGATGAGATTCAGGAACTGCTGGAAGAGTTCGCTGACATTGTAGTGGACGAACTACCTCGTTCGTTGCCACCGATTAGGAGTGTGAGTCATCATATTGATCTCATACCAGGAGTCAGTTTTCCAAACAAAGCCGTGTACAGATTGACACCACAGGAGAATGAATAGGTTAAGAGGCAAGTCCCAGATTTTTTGGACAAAGGTTTGGTCAGAGAAAGATTGAGTCCATGTGATGTTCCGATAGTACTCAGTCCGAAGAAAGATGGAGGCTAGAGGATGTGTACTAACTCAAGGGTGATGAACAAGATAACCATCAGTTACATATTTCCATTGCTGAGGATGGATGATCTGATGGATTGCTTGAGCGGAGCCAAGTATTTTTCAAAGATTGATTTGAAAAGTGGATATCACCAGATTCGCATGAGAGAAGGTGATGAATGGAAGACAACATTCAAGACAAACGAGGGTTTGTATCAATGGCTTGTTATGTCGTTTGTATTAACAAATGCACCAAGTACATTTATGAGGTTGATGAATGAAGTCTTGAGGGAGTTCATCGGGAAATTTTTCATTGTGTACCTGGATGACATACTGGTTTTCAGTAAAAAAGTGGCAGAGCATCTGAAACATTTGTCTACAGTGATGCAGAAACTACAACATGAGAAGTTGTTGATAAACATGAAGAAGTCCTCATTCATGAAGACAGAGCTCATTTACTTAGGGTTTGTTATTTCAGCAAATGAGTTGAGGATGGATCCAGATAAGGTGGAGGTAATCAAGAATTGGCCATCACCGAGGAATGTATTCGAGGTGAGAAGATTTCATGGATTAGCTAGTTTCTACTGGAAGGTCATCAGGAATTTCAGTGGAATTAGTGCATCGATGATGGATACAGTGAAGAAAAGACATAAATATTTTCACTGGACTGAAGGGGCTGAAAAGAGTTTTAATTTTCTTAAGAGGAAGATCACGAAACAACCAGTTTTGGTGTTGCCGGATTTCCAGAAGACATTTCAAGTGAAATGCGATGCCAACGGATTTGCAATCGGGGCAGTCTTGAGTCAAGATGACAAGTCGATAGCATACTTCAGTGAGAATCTGAACGAGGCAAAATTGAAATATTCCACTTACGATAAGGAATTTTATGTTGTCATACAAGCATTAAAGAAATGGAGGCACTACTTGATACCGAAAGAGTTTGTCTTGTACAGTGACAATCATGCACTGCAATTTGTGACTCAACAAGAGAAGTTGAATTAGAAGCATGTCAAATGGGTTGAGTATATGCATAATTTCACATTTGTGATAAAACATATTTTTGGTACTGCTAACAAAGTTGTTGATGCTTTGAGCAGGAAGTGTTTGTTGTTGTAGGAGTTCCGAGTCAAAACGCTGGGTTTTGATGATCTCAGAAACATGTACACCGAAGATCAAGATTTCAAAGAAGCGTATGAAGCAATTGAGAATCTAGTTCTCAGAGATAGAAGCCAGTGGGCCGACTATATGATCCAGGAAGGATTATTGTTTACAGGCAATCAACTGTGTATTCTAAAGTGCTCCATGAGGGAGAACTTGCTGAAGGAGAAACATAGTGGAGGATTAGCAGGACATTTTGGTCATGATAAAACATTCACGAAGCTGAATGAGTCATATTTTTGGCCGGGAATGCGAGAAGATGTCAAGATATTTGTGGATAGATGCATAATTTACCATCATTCGAAGGGAAGAAAACAAAATGTCGGATTCTATCAACCATTGCCCATACCAGAAAGGCCGTGGGATGTGATTAACATGGATTTTGTATTGGGGTTTCCAAGAACACAAAGAGGTTGTGATTCAATCTTTGTGGTGGTGGATAGGTTTTCCAAAATGGCACACTTCATTCCATGTCAAAAGACCAGTGATGCGACTCACATTGTGAATTTGTTTTTCAAAGAGGTCATTTGACTTCATGGGTTCCCGAGAAGTATAGTTTCGGATCGAGATAGGAAATTCATAGGGAATTTTTGGAGGACCTTATGGAAGAATCTAGGAACTAACTTTTTGTTTAGTTCGTCTTATCATCCTCAAAAGGATGGACAAACGAAAGTGGTAAACAAAATTCTGGGAGACTTGCTGAGAAGCTTGGTGATAGAACACCACAGCCAGTGGGACAGTGCATTACCACAGGCAGAGTTTGCGTATAATGACTCAGTGAATCGATGCACATGACAGAGTCCATTTCAGGTTGTCTATGGTATGCATCCGAGAGGATTTTCTGAGTTGAGGGATTCAGAATAGACTGCGATTAGGAGCGCTAGTGCAGAAGAATTCGCAGAGGCGATGAAAGAACTTCAAAGCATGGTGAAGGAGTGATTGCAGAGTTCAAGTCAGGAATATAAGCGCAGAGTCGATCAACATAGAAAACAACTTCAGTTTGAGGTTGGTGACTTAGTTCTGGCACATTTGAGAAAAGAAAGGTTCCCAAGGGGAACATACAACAAACTGAAGATGAAGAAAATCAGACCATGCAGGGTCTTGAAGAAATTTGGGGTGAATGCTTATGAGATTGAATTACTTGATGGGATCGGAATTTTTCTGATATTCAATATCTTGGATTTGTACCCATACAAAGCTGGGGAGATGGATACTGGAAGTGAGAAACCAATGATTCAGTGGACGAAGAATATTCCAGTTGCAGAGAAGCTGCGAATGGAATGCATACTGGACAAACGAGTGGGCAAGAGGACTAGGAGAAAGCAATATCTTGAGTATCTGGTCAAATGGAAGGACCATCCAGTTGAAGATGCTTGCTAGGAGACCGAAGAAGAGATACACTAGCATGGACAGACCGTGAAGGATCTCATGGACATGAGCCCATGAAATTTTTCAAGTGAGGGAGTATGATGCAGGAGCATCTCCCACATCAAGTGAGCCAGCGTGCAAGCAGAAGACAACTCGACAAGCCAGCACAAATTTTGAAATCACCTTGGAAGTTGTTGCGCCATCTTAAATGAGCCATTAAGATGAAGTGCACTTGTGTATTGTAATCATACCTTAAGCCTTTAGCTCTCATCCTTAGTAGGTAGTAGGCATTTAAGATAGTTAATGCAGGTAGATAGAATTTAATTCTAGACTAGACAGTTGTAGAGCGCAAGAGGGAAACGGGATATAGACACCCTCATTGTGCATTGTAACATCATTCTAGGAAAAAAAAGGAAGATAAAGAGAAAGCAGAGAGCTGTGTAAGAACACCCATGTACAAATATTTGAATTAATAGAAGCGTTGATTCAATTTCATGGTTTTGTGTCTGTTCTCTGTGTATTGATGTTGATATGCTCATGAATGTTTCCTTCTAGCTATAAATTTACTTTTATATGCTATGTATATGATTTCATGTTTGAATTGAAGTCTGAGAGGGAGAGGGAATGTGTTTCAATTGTTTATCTATTTGAGTAAGAGAATTCCTGCAAGGAGTGCAGTTGAAGTGTCTGCAAGGAGTGCAATGACAGAGGGTTCAGATAGAGGTACCTTTTGTTCTAATTCATCCCAAAGGTGCAGTTGGACACAGGAGCCATGCAAGGAGTGCGCAGGCCAAGGGAAGTTCAGGTTTGAAAACCTGAGCGAGGGTTGAAGGAATACTGCTGCAGGTGGGCGTAGAGTCAAAGTATTCAATCACTTGAAAGTTTTGAAAGTTTCCATAAGGAGTGCGAGCAAGAGGCTTCTTTATGAGAAATTGAAGCCGTGAGAAAAGCTCAGGAGGTATAGAAACTTCGTGTAATCACCAAGAGAAGAACAGGAAGCTTGTTCCATGAAGTGTTTTAAATAGGCATTGGAAATTTGCATGCAGGTGGACAAGTCCTCGTGGAGGAGTACTTGATTCATTTTACAGAATTTATCGGGATAAATAGATGGTCAAAATTCTCTGAGGAGATTTCATGAAAATCCATGGACCGTTAGATCTTGCAGAGGTGCAAGGAAGATATGACATCATATTCTCTAAAGGCTATAAGCTCAAGAGGGGCAGAGCCGTTGATCCAAGTTACAAGGACCGTCAGATTTACACAAGGGATTGTGCATCAGGGGTTCGTGGGTGGAAGTCCCGTGCACATAGCATCAGGGATCACGATATTCCGACACGCGATATCCCGATAGACAAAGGAACAGTGTGGGACCATAGGCGTCAGAGGAGTGGACAGGTGGCATGCCTTATTGGGGTTTCGTGGCAAGAAGTTCCGAAACAATCTCATCAGGATTCATGACATTGCAAACCTCGAAGTGCTGATGAGGTGAAAGACCATTGAATAGTCAACCTACGAAAGATTTGGAGGTTCGGCGTATCAGGCATCGGGAGTCAGGGATACAAGTTGTTCGATATCGCGAGGGGAGAAATCATGATAGAACAAGTCCCGATAGAAAAGGGGGAAATTAGCATTGACTATTGTTTGGGTTCAGGATTTTGAGAATCCAACACTCGACCTTTGGATTTGAGAAATCACGAAGTCCGATATCCTGATTCGTAAATAAGGGGGATCCAACGAGAGTTATTATGGGTGTAGATTTCCCGATAGGGAGATAGAAGAACCTTAGATTTCTTTGGGCCAGTAGAGAAGAGAGGATCCTATGAATCGACGTGGACCTTTCGGCCTGCAGGTGTGACGGGAGGGCGTTGGCACCACACTGACTACTTTTTAAATAATAAATGTATTAAGAGTGCACTCAATACTTGTAAATGCACCAATTTGTTTGGATATAAAACACATTGTGTTAAAATTAAATTGAAAAAAAGACCAAGACACATATTTTTTTTTATAACTGTCCTCCAATGCTTCACACACATTTAAGAACTAGTGGTCCAAATACCTCTATGAGTGCTCTGTTTTATGGTGCTACCACTAGATTTCTCTAGTGCTCCTCTTCCATAATGGATTTGTTTTCATTAAAAAAATATTAAAACCTACCAAATATACTTCTCTTTTTTACATCATAACCATGCCTCTGTGAAGAATAAAAGGCTAGGTAAACTAATTGGTATTCCTTAATTTGTGGTTGTGTTGGTTTAATTTTTTTATTTAGTTTTCAATTCATTTTTTTTTTCATCTTTTTGGAAAAATGTCGATAGTGTGGCCTTATTTTTTTGGTGTGCTAAACTCCTTGCATTTACAAGATGAATCACATAAGGATTCTTTATTATATTCTAAGTGTTATAAAAATTTAATGTGAGTCATATATCTTGGTTTTGACCTTGAATTATAGTATGTAATAATCATGTATTATTGTCTTAGGTGGATTAGATGATGGAATGAATCCATGTGGGTTGAGATATAATGATCCTACACTGCAAATACATGAAATGCATTGTAAATATTCCTATTTTGGAGCTCAAGTCTAAGACCTAACTAGTGAATGCATAAGAGTCCCCATGATGGGCTAGGTTTGCAATGTGGTAGGGATATTTTCCATGATATGCTCATGTATATGTAAAGGGACGTATAAAAATGAAAACAAATAATACTATAATATCCACCAAAATGGTTGATTGAGAGTGCAACAAGTGGACTATGATACCACTAGAGGGGAAGAGGTAATGGGGTTGTTTGGTGATTTGATATTGCGATTATCTTTTAGAGGTAGTATCCTTTCATGCTCATACTTCCTTACAATTTTTAAATTAAATTTTGACTTGTGGGTATGAACTAAAGAGAAGTGTTATATATATTGTGTCCTTGGGAAGAGGGAGAGATATCATGCAATGAAAGGTATTATGTTTTCTTCTCCATGCATTTTATGATTGTTTTATCGCTATCATTATTCACCCATTTGTGTGTAGGGGAGAGGAGACAAGCTCCCATATAATGGGGATGTTTTATAATTGGTTTTCATTACTATTATGACTAATTTCATAGTTGTCAAACTTTTCTTTTTCTTAGTACCCATTTATCTTTGTTGACGTGTCACCTTTGCTCATGTGGCATTGGTGTCAAAAATTTCCTTTTCTTAGTACTGATTTATCTTTGCGAACATGTCACCCTTGTTGGCATGGCATATGTGTCAAACCTTTATTTTCATTACAACCTCTTTAACTTTGATGTCATGTCCCCCTTGTTGACAAGGAATAAGTGTTGACCTTTTCTTTTCCTTAGTACCCCTTTATATATTCTAATGTGGCATAGGTGTCGAACTTCTCTTTTCCTTAGTGCCCCTTTCTCTTAGATGACATGTCACCTTTGATGAGTTGGAATAGGTTTCAACTTCTTCATTTTATTAGTACCCATTTCTATTTGTTGACATGGCATATGCGT
>ML829126.1:74517-93490 GCA_009831015.1 Picea engelmannii | reverse complement strand
GGGCTACCCATTATTGTGTTTTCATACCCCATGGATGAGAATCATATTGCATTGAAGGATTAGTCCAATATGAATTGAAATATTGAGATTGGTCTTGTATCATACCTTGAGGTGTAGGATGCCGGGGTCACTTTTGATAGATGTAGCATAATTGTTCCGGCTCCTTGTATTTTTCAAAGATGACATTTATTTCGGGAAAGGATGTAAAATTATGTGTAGCATAGTCTTCACTACATATTCTGCAGACCTCAATTTGATCCAACAACCATTCTCTCTTTGGATGCTTTGTTCTACATTTTGGGAAAAAGATAGCCAATGCATTTTCTATTTCTTCATGCTTCTTCTTTGTCTGCATTGTATCTAGTTGGGATCTTAGGGAACTAAGTATATCAATTTTAAAGTCTTCTAACATGTTCCCAATTTCTACCCTCATTACTCCACTTCCAACATTCTTTCTTGTTCTTTCCAATATATCTCTTGGTCCTGTTATCCTCGAGATGTTCTAGGTTGTAAATGGAACTATGCCAAGGAATCCTAGGGGATAAGTCCTAGGATATATATTAAATCCATGTTGATTTACAACATAAATTATGAAAAAATTTGGGTAAAAATTCTCTCTCTTATAGAAATCTTGACCCTCAAACAATATCAAAACCAATATCAAGACATTCAACATGAAGAGGCATATGTCCACGAGTGCTTCAAAATATTTTATTTAAGTTTGAGAAGGGGAGGATTTGGAAGAAATACAAGATAGACATGTGAGGAAACTCTATGGTGAATATTACAACTTATGGATAGAATGATGTGCTGAGCAATTAAGAATTCAATAGTCTTGACAAATATATCAGATTATTAAAATATACTTCAAACAATAAAACATTTTCATATAATTAAATCCATGGAGGTACCCTCTACACATAATTAAACACATGAAAAAATGACATGAAAGTGGTCATACATTAAGAGGAAATCACTTCAATATCATAATATAAATAACACACAATCACACTATACATGTCATAAAACTTTATGCTCAATATTTTATTAATGGTGATTTGATACAAGAAGCCATGGAATGAGAGGGAAGAATTTTTACAAGAACACATGAACAAAAAGAAGCACATACTAAAGAATAACGTAGGGGATGGATATCTTGTAGCCTACAACCCTAAAACATGTCTGTGTCTAAGGGGATCTTTGATCAAACAACTCAGGTATAAGATACTCTTAAATTCCCTAAAGTGTCGACCTTAAAAATGAGCTCAACTTTCTGATTTATAGCCGCCTTTGCTTGAGAAGAAACCGCTTTCTCGGACCAATAATGCTTCTTGAAAATTTCTAACGGCTTGTAAGAATATTGAAAAAGCGTGTGGTTTTTCAACTACTCCCATCTTTTCAAATGATTTTACCATATATTTTTTGGAGGAAACTGAATTCTACCACCATATGAGCCTTGCTGATACTATTGTTGGGTGGGTTCTCCTCATACAATTGAGCCTTCATTTGGGTCCCTCTAAGTGGCTCAATTGATTCCCATCATTGCGTCATGAGCCCTTTACCTTGGATATTAGGATGATGCACTAAACATTTCCTTCTAGTTGACAGGGCTTAGTAATATCATAAACAATGGGCCAATTCATTGTATCCTATGCTTCAAGCTTCTACAATGCACTAACTGTTGATTAAGGTTGGTTGTCATTGATGTCAACTCTTGAAGAAAGCCCCACAACACAAAGGTTTGGGTAATGGACCCATAATTGTTTGATGTAAAAATGACTCATTATTGTCTTATCTTGGTTGATAAGAAGTAAATATGGATGAACTCCAAAGTGGTCCCCTTATGGTGAAAGCCCTCACGGGAAGACGCTTTGCGAAGTAAGAGAACCCATGCTTAATTCTAGAATAATGAGTTGAAGGACAATGAATTTGTTAGGGAAAATATCCTAGATGGATAGTGCTTGTCATGCTGTTTTCGGTGGTATGTGGAACATCACATAACTCCTCACGGTTAGAGAATTATGACCATATGAAGTTGGAGAACCCTCATGAGTCTTATAGAATCCCCCAAGAGTCAAAGTGCTTTGCAAAAGGAAATTATTTTAAATGAAGAAGCCCTAAAATAAGGAAAGTGTAAGGCTACATGAAGATATAAATAAGAGACAAATCTCACTCATAAAAACACACTTGTACATATTGTATATATATTTTATTGTGTAAAGCTTCTTGTAAATACTTGTGGATACATCTGAAGTGGCGAAGGTCTGTGGTAGCACAAAGGGTTGATGACGAAATTCTTCGATTCACAGAAAAACCTATTTTCTAAGGCATACGCGGGCTGTTTGTGTATAAGGTGCGTATGCATTGAAGGTATACACGGGTTGTCTATGTATAGGGTGAGTATGTACGTGGGATGACTATGTATAGGGTGAGTGCATGTTGATAAATCCATGAAACTTGAGAAGATGAAGGTGCAGAGGTTCTAGATTCTAAGATCAAGCTCCCAGGAAGGTCTAGAGTGCTCAGATACATCAGATCCATCCATTGGTTCAAAAGGCATGTCTTATTTCTATGAATAGTTTGATTTTTATGTATGCATGAGGAATGCAAATGGAGATTTGAGGATTCTCCCTAGAGAGACTAGTGGATACATGGGATCTTCCGTATAAGTCATATATACATAAATACTGCTAGTATATTTATCATTAATACTTCTTGTTGAGGAACAACTTGTATTTCTTGGCATATGGCTAAGAGTTTTTATGGTACATGGTTGAGATCTTGTATTTATTGATGTATTGAGAAATTGAATATCAGAAAGGGGTTGATGACTAAGATGATGCAAAGGATATTATACTTTTTCATGATTACACATACCTATATGGCACATGACTAGAGAGAGACATACTTTCCTTGAGTAGAGGTTATGTATGAGGATGCAATCATAGGGTACAGTTACAGTCTGGATACAGTGACAGGTTACAGATCTATGTGAAAGAAGTTACAGAGGGTCAACAGTTTTCAAGTGAAAGGAAACCCTAGTTCTGGAAGGAATACATAGGCTGCATAATAGTTAGGGTGCATACATACGTGGTCTACAACACTACAAGTCATGTATCTATTGTATTTTTGTAGATACATGTTCAGTTCAGGTACAATTTGATTACAGGGCAATTGTACAGATTGATACAGGGAAATGGTACAAGTTGATACAGTTGTACAACAATATATCTCACAGTGATAGGTTGACAATGGTTCCATCATTCTACTTATACTTCAGGGTGGTTGGATGGGGCAAGGATAGGTGGTTGTAGCCACCTTCCGGTTGTAGCTAGAGAACATAGGGGTTGTAGCCTCCTTCTAGTTGTAGCCAGAGAATTGGGGAGTTGGAGATTTCCTCAGGTTGTATCCTGAGAAACTAGGGGGTTGGAGACTCCTTCCAGTTGCAACTAGAAAACAAAGGAAGTTGGTGCTTCCAATGAATGTAATTCTTCAAGACATATAAGAAAAATCATTCCTTAGTTTTATCCCAATTTGGGTTTCCACATAAAACACTGGTGTACTGTGTATGTGTGTGATTGTACTTGATATAATATTGAAGAAAAAGGATTATAATTATGCTATTACCGATTCACCCCCCTCTCAGTGATCCAACAATTGGTATCAGATAAGGTTCCTTCAGAAATCATTTTAACCATTGAAAGGTAGATCATGGAGAGTACCAACTCATATAAAAATGGAATACCACAGTTTGATGGACAAAAGTATGCTTTTTGGAGCATAAGGATGAAGACATATATACAGGCACAGGAATTTCAAGTTTGACAATCAATTGTAGATGGATACACAACACCAGAAGTTCCACCAACAAATGACAAAGCAATGAAACTCGGTGAGAATAATTCCAAAGCCAAAAATGCACTTTTGAATGGTCTCAGTGATACGATATTCACCAAAGTTGCACATTGTAAATATGCTAAAGAGATTTGGGACAAGCTTCAAAATATTTATGAAGGAGATTCAAAAGTCAAAGCAACAAAGCTTCAAATTTGTAGAGGTCAGTTAGAAAAAATAAAAATGAAGGAAGATGAAGATATCACAACCTAATTCTTATGAGTCGATGAAATAGTGAATGCAATCATAGGATTGGGAGAAGAAATCGAAGAATCTATAATTGTTCAAAAGGTACTAAGATCTCTTCCTATGAGATTCAACCCTAAGATATCAGCACTAGAAGAAAGATTGGATCTAAAATCAATAAGCATGAATGGACTACATGGAATCTTCACAGCATATGAGATGAGAACTGAACAGGAAAATCCAGATGTAAAAGAAGCAACCTTCAAAGCATCCAAAAGATCAAAGCAAAAAAAAAAGGAACAAGAAGAATATAGCAGTAGAAATGACGTCTTAGAAGATGATGAAGAAGTGGCCAACTTCGTCAAAAGACTGAACAAGGGAACCAACGATAGGTATAGAGATAAGCTTCCTTTAATTTGTTTTAATTGTGATGGTATTGGTCATTTTTCTAACAAATGTCCTCATAAGAAAAAGATAAATGATGAAGGTTACTCAAAAGGAAAACACACATATAAAGGAAAAATAACTACAAATAAAGATTTCAAGAAAAACTTATGCATCAAAGAAGACATCTCATCATCAGATGAAGATGAAGTCAGTGACAGTGAGACAAGAAGAGTTCTATTCATGGCAGTAAAAGACTCTGACAAAGAAGACTCCGAAGAAGAATATGAAGAAGTCAAAGAAGAAATTGAAGAGGGAGAAGTTGACTTTCGAGAACAATTAATGTGTGCCATAAAAGTTATCAGAAGAGAAAAGAAGAAGAACAAAAAACTACAAGAAGAACTAGACAAAAAGGAAGACACTCAAGAACTAGAAAAAATGAGCACAAAATTGAAAGTTCAAATAGAATAAGATAAAATAATTGAAGAAGCACTCAAAGAATAGCTAGAAGAAAAGGATAGGATCATCAGAAACTTGGAAGCAGAGATTGTCACATTAAGAAAGGATATTCAAAAGAAAAATATGCAGAATAGATCAAAAGTTTTGGATGACATTATCAATAATAAAAAATCTCATCTTGACAAGTCTGGACTTGGATACAATCAGACAGAAAATGGATCAATCTCCAAAACAACAAAGCAAGAAACAAATCCAAAAATCTATGCAGAAACAATCAAAGGGGATAGGAAGATATACAAGGAAGATTACAGGGACACTCCTCCACCGAGAAGATTTAGATTTCAGAATCAACAACAGACATATAGGCCTCAAGAAGAAGAATGATTCATAAGAGCACCTCCTTTCAAAAGATATTCAACTCCCAGGTATCAAACTGTATTTTTTGGTTTATGTTATGCATGTAATAATTTTGGACATAGAGTTGTAAATTGTAGAGCTAACAACAAGAACAATAACAACTTTGAGAGTCATACACAAAGGGGTTATTCAAGAAGACCTAGTGAAACACAAAGAAGAATTTACAATAGGTTTGAATCCTTGAGCATTGAAGTGGAATTTTACAAATGTGACAACTTTGGACACATGGCCAAAGATTGTAGAATGAAAGTCCCTCCTAAAGAACCTCAACAAAATAACAATAGTCACAGACAAGAAGCTCAGAAAACGACATGGACAAGAAAGAAAGATCAGTATAGCAACGGAGAATGCACAGTCGCTCTACAAGCTAAGGAGAATAAACACAGTTGGTGTGTTGACAATGGGTGTTCAAAACACATGACAGGTGATAAAGACAAATTTCTTACATTACAAAAGGAAAGAAATAGACCAGTCTCCTTCAGAAATGATAATTCATCCAAAATCATTGGAGAAGGCACAGTCCGAATTGGGAACAAGAATGAAAATGAACAAAAATTTCTACTGGTAGAAGATATGAAACATAATATTCTAAGTGTGAGTCAAATGTGTGACCAAGGTCATAAAGTTACTTTCGATTTACAAAAGTGTGAGATAATAAAAGAAGGTTTAGGGAAATTGGTTGGTACAACTACATGAACTTCAAACAACATATATGTGTTAAGTGAAATTGGAAATGAAAAGTGTTGTCTAGGAAAGGAAGATGAAAGTTGGCTATGGCACAAAAGAATGGGTCACATGCATTTTGATAACCTTGTCAAAGTCAACAAAAAAGAAGCAGTAAGAGAAATGCCCCAGATCACGAAACCAACCAACACTTTATGCAAGCATTGTCAACAAGGAAAGAAAACAAAGACCAGGTTCAAATCAAAGGAATATTCAACAACAAGACCACTGGAAATTGTGCACACTGATCTAGTTGGACCAACTACAACAAATGGCTTAAAATGTGAGAGATACTTTATGTTATTAGTTGATGATTATACAAGAATGACTGCAGTTTTCTTTCTCAAGAACAAGTCAGAAGCTTTTGAAAACTTCAATATCTACAAGGAAATGGTTGAAAATGAGATGGATTCAAGAATCAAAGTAATTTATGGACTACTGCAACATTCATGGAATAAAAAGACAATTTTCCATTGCTAGGACACCTCAATAGAATGGAGTTTTTGAAAGAAAGAACAGGACAATACAAGAAATGGCTCGAACAATGATAATGGATTCCAAATTGACAGATATATTTTGGAGACAGACAATGCATACAACAATTCACTTTCAAAACAAAGTAATTCTCAGACACAACATAAAACTCCCTACGAGCTATGGAAAAGATGACCAACAAATGTGAATCACTTCATATTTTTTGGAAGCAAATGCTACATCAAAAGAGAAGATGGCAGAATGGGAAAGTTTGACTTTCGTGTGGACAAAGGAATACTTGTTGGTTACTCAAGTACAAGGAAATCATACAAGTGTTACAATATAAGATTAAACAAAGTTGTGGAAAGCATCAACGTAACAATTGATGAAACAGGAAGAACAGAATCAAAGGAAGAAGAAAACAAATCAATGGAACAAATTTTCGAAGAAGAAGATGAAAAAGAAGTAGAAGAGGAAGATGAAGAGAATCCGATAGAAGCAGAAGAGAAAGTTCAGCAAGTGTCTCCAAAGACACCCAATAAACGAGTACAGAAGAATCATCCTTCATATCAAATTATCGGGAACAAAGATGCAAGAGTTGAGACTAGAAGAAAAATCCGTTCACCAGAACAAACATACCTGGCACTCTTATCTACAATTGAACCAAATTGTTTTGAAGAAGACAACACGGATGAATATTGGAATAAGGCCATGGATGAAGAATTGGATCAAATAGAGAAAAATGACACTTGGGAATTGGTTCCAAGACCAAAGAATAAGAATGTGATTGACACAAAATGGGTTTTCATGAATAAATTGAATGAACATGGACATGTGACAAGGAACAAAGATAGATTGGTATGTAAAGGATATGCACATATTGAAGGAATCAACTTTGAAGAGACATTTTCCCCAGTTGCCAGAATGGAAGGAATCCATTTTCTTTTAGCTTATGCATGATCTAAAAATGTTAAAGTATATGAGATGGAAATAAAATCAGATTTTATGAATGGAGAAATTGAAGAAGAAGTCTACATTGAACAACCATAAGGATTTCAGTTGTCAGAGAACACAGATTATGTGTGCAAATTAAGAAGGCCCTGTATGGTCTAAAACAGGCTCCTAGAGCATGGTACTCTAGACCGGATAAGTATCTGCAACATGCATGGTTCATAAAAGGAATTGTAGACATCAACCTCTACATCAAGGTAAGTCAAGGTAATATTTTATTAATTGAAGTTTATGTTGATGATATTATTTTTGGTAGTGATGATGATAGGTTAAGCCAGAAATTTGCAAAAGATATGCAAAATGAATTTGAAATGTTGTTACTTGGAGAACTATCCTTATTTCTGGGACTTCATATACGACAAAGCAACCAAGAAATTTTTATTTCTCAAATCAAGTATAACATAGAAATGCTAAATAAGTTCGGAATGGAAGATTACAAACCAATTATCACTCCCATGCAAACCAATTGCAAGTTGAGAAAAGACGATGATTCGAAGTCTACAGATCAGAGGCAATACATGTTAATGATTGTCAACCTACTATATGTGACAAAATCCAGACCAGATGTAATGTAGGCAATTGGACAAGTGACATGATTTCAAGCATCACCAAAGGAATCACATGTATTAGCAGTGGAGAGGATTTTCAAATATCTCAAAGGAACATAAGAGCTTGGATTATAGTATCCAAAAGGAAAGGATCTATCACGTATTGCCTACACATATGCATATTGAGTAGGTTGTATTGATGACCGACAAAGCACCAGTGGATCAAAATTCTACTTGGGTGACTGTTTAGTATCATGGCTAAGCAAGAAACAATCATCAGTAACTTTATCTACAACCGAGGCAGAGTATATTGAAACAACATCATGTTGTACATAGGTTCTTTGGATGAAACAAACTCTGACAGATATACAGGTTGAGTATGATGAGCCCATTCCTATCTATTGTGATAATACAAGAGCCATCAGTATCTTGAAAACCCCGGTGATGCACTCCAAGACAAAGCGCATTCCAATCAAGTATCATTTTCTACGGGAGCAGGTTGCAGAAAAGAATATCAGAGTTGAGTATGTGCGAACAAAAGAAAAAGTGGAAGATATCTTTACAAAACCACTTCCACAGGATGCCTTTGAATATATTCACCAAATACTTGGAGTTATTTCTACTCCAAAATGAATGCTTTTTTAGTTCTTTTTGAATGCTTATCTTATATGTATTTTATTTACATGAGGAAGCACCTTAAGAGGACAGTTTAGTCAGGGGGAGCAACCCCGGATGGAAATATACCTTTTCCATTGATGACAAAGGGGGAGACTTTTATCAGATGCAGAGGACAGAGGCATGGTTCCAGGGGGAGTAGATTTACCATATGCAGAGGATAGAGGTATGGTTCCAGAGGGAGAAAATTTATCAGATGCAGAGGACAGAGGCATGGTTCCAGGGGGAGCATGAGTGATATGATTTTAGTATTGCATTAGAGTGTTGCCATCAATGCCAAAGGGGGGATATTGTTGATTAAGGTTGGTTGTCATTGATGTCAACCCTTGAAGAAAGCCCCACAACACAAAGGTTTGGGTAATGGACCCAAGATTGTTTGATGTAAAGATGACTCATTATTGTCTTATCTTGGTTGATAAGAAGTAAATATGGATGAACTCCATAGTGGTCCCCTTATGGTGAAAGCCCTCACAGGAATACGGTTTACGGAGTAAGAGAACCCATTCTTAATTATGGAATAATGAGTTGAAGGACAATGAATTTGTCAGGGAAAATATCCTAGATGGATATTTCTTGTCATGTCGTTTCCGGTGGTATGTGGAACGTCACATAACTCCTCATGGTTAGAGAGTTATGACCAAATGAAGTTGGAGAACCCTCATGAATCTTATAGAAGCCCCCAAGAGTCAAAGTTCTTTGCAAAAATAAATCATTTTAAATGAAGAAGCCCTAAAATAAGGAAAGTGTAAGGCTACATGAATATATAAATAAGAGACAAAGCTCACTCATAAAAACACACTTGTACATATTGTATATCTATTTTTGTGTGTAAAGTTTCTTGTAAATACTTGTGGATACATCTGAAGTGGTGAACATCTGAGGTAGCACAAAGGGTTGATGGAAAAATTCTCGGATTCACAGAAAACCCTATTTTCTGAGGAATACACGGGTTGTTTGTGTATAGGGTGCGTATACATTGAAGGTATACGTGGGATGGTTGTGTATAGGGTGAGTATGTACATGGGCTGACTGTATATAGGGTGAGTACATGTTGATAAAACCATGAAACTTGAGAAGATGAAGGTGCAGAGGTTCTAGATTCTAAGATCAAGATCCCAGGAAGGTCTAGAGTGCTCAGATACATCAGATCCATCCATTGGTTCAAAAGGTATGTCTTATTTCTATGAATAGTTGGATTTTGATGTATGTATGAGGAATGGAAATGGAGATTTGAGGATTCTCCCTAGAGATACTAGTGGCTACATGGGATCTTCTGTATAAGTCAGATTTACAGAAATATAGTGCTGGTATATTTATTGTTGGTACTTCTTGTTGAGGCACATCTTGTATTTCTTGGCATATGGCTAAGAGTTTTTATGGTACATGGTTGAGATCTTGTATTTATTGATGTATTGAGAAATTGAATATAGGAAAGGGGTTGATGACTAAGATCATGTGAGGGATATTATACATGTTCATGATTACACATACCTATATGGGCTGAATATGATGCTCATCATTTCTCCTTTCCCTCGTCATGAGTTGAGGATTGAAGGGACTCATAAAATAGTTAGGGTTCCTCACCCCTCCATCTTGAGGGACTTTATTAGCATTTCCATTCTCCATTTCAAATCTAGACATTTTATTAGTCAGATTCATTATTAGTCTAGAAATTTGATCCATTGTGGGCTCATGATCATCCTTAGCTGGGTTGAGGGGGTCATTGTCTTCTATGATATTATTCTTTTCTATTTGATCAGTATTTTTTTTCATTTTACTTGATGCAATCATTTTTCCCTCAATTTCTATTACATCATCTTGCATTCTCAGCAAGTTGGGAGCTCTTCTTTCTCTTAGTGTGTTGGCACAGGGGAAGACCTAGGGTTCAACTCCAATAGCACACCAACAAGACCTAACTACTGGCCCTTTTGGAAACACCTGCGAAGAAGATGAAGTCTCACCTGAAGCAGTTATGAGGGGGTTGCATGACATATATGTCTACAACCAAAGGGAAGATCAAGTGGATCTAACACAAGAACAACACAACATTCATATATCACTTATCAACTTAGATCTATTCTGCACATCTACTTATCAGTTCTAACATAGTATTGCAATCACAGTATATCAATGATAGAGATAGAATATCAGTCACACACAACACAAAATATACATGGTTCACCCTCTCTCTAGGGCTACATTCACAGAACTATGCTATATAGTATATTAGGATGAAGAATACAGTTCTTGTCTACTAGCTAAGAGTATTCAATTGCGCAACTCCTCCCTCTATAACATAAGCGATCTGATATGTCCCTAGCCAATACGTTCTAAACTTCCCAGGATGTTTTATGAATTTTCCGTCATATACCAGTACTAGATCACCTTGTTTAAATGCCTTCTTCCTGATGTGCTTGTCGTGGTAGGCCTTCTCTCTTTCCTTCTGTATTTGATGATGGAATCCTGGAATAAATATGTCTTCCTCCAATTCAACCAACTGTGCAAGCCTCTCTTGAACAACGCTAGGGTCATCCATATCTGTAAAGGCAATAATTCTTAGGCTTGGTACCAGATATTCCATTGGAACAACAACTTCGAGACCATAAACCAACTTGAACGGGGTTTGCATTGTTAGCTTCTTGCAAGTTGTTCTATAGGCCCATAATACTGCTGGTACTCTTAGATCCCAATCATCCCTGTTCACAATGCAAATCTTTGTGAGTGCTGTCTCCAAGATCTTGTTGAATTCTTCAACTCTCCCATTTGCTTGTGGATGGTATGGTGTGCTCTTGTGATGGTGGACTACAAATTATTCAGTCAGGGCTTCAACTGTCTTATTGATGAAATGTGTACCTTTATCACTAATAAGGATATTTGGGGATCCAAACCTGGTTATGATGTCATCAAATATGAAGCGCGCAAATATAGTTTCACTACAATCCTTAAATTATCTTGCTTCGGCCCATCTGGTCAAGTACTCTATAGATGTAATTATGTACCTTGCTCCTGTACGCTTTCCTGGTGGGTTTATAGGTCCAACGAAGTCAATGGCCCATTTATCAAATGCTTGTAGGGTCAGCTGTGGGGATAATGACATTTCATCTCTTTTGGATGGTTTCCCAACTCTTTGGCATATTTCACAGGCTCTGGAATAGTCTTTAGCATCTCTGTGTAAGGTAGGACACCAAAGACCAACTCTAAGAACCTTTTGCACAGTTGCTTTCCCTGCATAATGTCCTCTTGCAACACCTTCATGAGATTCTGCGAGGATCAATGGTCGTTCTGCCTCCATAACACACCTTCTCAATATCTCATCAAGTCCTATCTTGTATATATGTCCAACTATAAGTGAGAAGTCTGCAACACAAACTACTAGCTGTTTCTTTTGAGGAATTTTGTACTCACTAGGTGCCATTCCTGTTGATAGGAACTGGACTAACTCTGTGAAGTGGTCATTGATCTTTCTAATGGCTAGTAGCTGTGCATCTGGTAGTGCATCCTCCAAAATGGTCAGCTGTTACACATTATTTTCATCATCCCTATGACCGTTAATGATGTAAACCTATCTGTTGCCTTCAGAGGGGTCAGTGGCCTGAGTTCTTGAAGAAAGAAGGGAGAAGAACTTTTCCTGAGAGAAGAAGTTACATTCTCTGTTGGAAAAACCCTATTAAAGAGGATGTTCGCAGGTTAATATATAGGCAGGATGAGAGAATGACTGATTCTCGTAGGTTGCACTGTAGATGGGTTGCGAGATGTTCGCAGGTTTCTCTATAGGTAGGGTGCAAGAATGCTTACACGTGGGAAAAATGAGCGTTTTCTCGAATCTTCTAGAAGGAGAAACTTCCATGGTGAGGTGGCATCTGAATGGTTTGGATATTACTCGATTTCATGATTTAGTGGGATCATCCTAACCTCCTCACCTTATCCTCTTCAACTTATAAAAGGAGAGGAGCTCTCATGGAGAAAGTTATCTTTTGGAGATTTTCAAATTGGCTAAGTTGGATTTGGCTTGGAATTATTAGCTTGGTTAGAGTGTCTTTGAGTTTTGCCTTTGTCAAGATAGATTGTGAATACTATCATATCTGTGCTCTCAGAATTCTTAGAGTGGAAGTGTGTGGGGAACGAAGGACAGTTGGAAGGGACCTTACGACATCAAGGCCATGGTTGTAATCTCTGTTTCACATTTAATATGATATAGTAATATGATTCTTTCCTATAAATCTTGTTGTGTTTTATTGTATGATTCCTTTATCACATACATAGGTTTATATTGAGTTTAAGATATTACTATCACTTTGGTTGGTTGCGTTCTTTTGCAGGTTCGTCATCGTATGAGCATTGGAATGAAGCTAGGATGGCGATAGCGAGAGGAAGTGACATTTAAACGGTATGTCACCTATCCCTCTTTAGTTAGTAAATTCAATATTTAAAACTTAAGGAAAGCGTCATGTTCTCGTGTGTTTTGTTATAGATCTATTTGGATCTAGGGAGATCAGTTAGTGTCCGCACCTACCGATTTATCCAATAAAAAAATTGGTGACCATACTGGGGATTGGATTGTTTCCTAGTTAGTCTAGTTTCCCTTCCTTTGATTGCTTGTTTTCTAGTTTCTGAGTCTGTGGGACATCCATCCAGACTCTCTGGAACTAGAAGTTCACTTAGATTCCCTGTCCTTTTTCAAATTTTTCTTTGATTACAGACATTCTCGGACTGCACCTCTCTACAGCCTGCGAAAACCATTGATTTTCGCACCCTGCTGTTAGATCTAGTGCAAAATTCTCGCACCCTACCAATGTATAGCCTGCGAGAATACCTAATTATCGCACTGTACTCTACTGCTAGGTTGCGAACTTGTTTGTAAATGTTTTTGGATTGGGTCTTGTCATCTTTTGATGACCCAGTTTTGCTTTGATCAGCTAGATTGAGATTTTGAAGCCTATATTGATCTGTTTACAGTTTGCTTGACATTCTTTGAGTTAATTTTAGCCATATTGACTTTGTTTGGTTTTGAAGGATTAGTCTCTTTCTTTAAGTATCTTTCAATTACAAAGCGTGTGTTTTCTTTATAATTGTTTAGAGAAAGATCATATTTCTTCTGAATAGTTCGCTTTAAAAGAAAACTTTTAGTTTGGGTTTCTTTGTTTTAAGAAAGTTCATTATTGATTTTAGTGAAAATTTTGAAACAAAAAGATTTAACTTCTTGCTTTATATTAGATTGGGGGCATCCTTGCATTTGAAGTAGTGAAATTGCATGATTCTTGGCATTTTTTGATCTTAATTTATGAAAAAGTTTCCCCCTCATGGCCAGGGGGGGGCCATGAATCGTACATTGGTGTACAATATTTTTTGCTCATTTCTTGAGAATATTGATATTGATGAGTTTTAAGATTTTGGGACATTGTGCATCTGGGAATGATAAATGTTTTCTCCTTCTCGTAGCATAGCTTTCATCGAAATGAAAATATTGCATCTTCATCTCTTTGCATAACTTTCAAGTCGGTCAAAACACCATATTGTTCACGCCATTTTCCTTTTGAGTAACAACAACCATAAAATAAAGCGCTTATAAAAATTGATTAAACATTTTTTATATTTTCTGGTACAAAACCTACATCAGATTAGTTATAGGGCTTTGGAATAGGTGTGAAAGATAACTTTCCAAAATTGCAAACAAACATAGAATCTTGAGTTAGGGAGCAGTTAAATCCACTTATTACATTTTGTCCTGGGAAGCCCTTCTAACACAAGGGTCAATCATGAGGTCACATTGAGACTGGCAGAGTTACTCACCCTGCTTTGTTGGTCTTGGTGTAAGGATTGTGCGTATTATAGGGGTCATTTGAAGGTATACCCACAATGATGAGTGGAAGCCTTTCAAGTTGATTTCGGGCTAGATACCCTGCCCTTGCGTGTGGATTGGACTGTCGATTGTTTCCCCAGGCATCACTGTAGTAATTGGTAACCTTAGTGGCCTATCTCTCTAGGTTCTTTACACGAGGTGACTATGGAGGGGCAAGTCTTCATGGTACCTGGAATCGACGTTGGCCAAACTCACTCGGGCTCCTTGGAGGGTATACCCACGATTATGTGTGGGAGCTTGCACCAGGGTGTAAGTCCGTTAAGCAGGTTGTCAATGTAACTTTTCCACCTGCTCTATCTCAACCCCTTCTTACATTGTTCCCATGACGTTGGATTTCATCACCAACTAGTGCGTTCATTGTGAGAAGGTTTTGTTTGCTTGCTTGCTTACTAGATTTTTAGCATGTGCTGTTTGTTTTCCTTAGAGGAATCTAGATTGGATATTTATTTAATGGCGTCAGTTCCCAGAATGACCAATTAAAGAACCCCTACTCCAGGGGAACCTTTTGTTTTTCCTTCTTATGAAAACATTGGTCCTCCTCACATCGCTACTTTGAGCCTTCTAGGTCTCACAATTGGATTACCAGTATGGTTGTTTTCCACTCAGTTAATCCCGAATGTAGTTAGTGATTCAGTCACAAGCACTTCCCCTCAAGAGCATCAACCTCATGTTGATCCTTCACCTTCTTCACCAGTAAGGTCTTCTTCGCCTTATTCACTAGCAAGGTCTCCTTCCGTTTCATCTTCTTCGTCGAGTGAAAGTTCTGAAGCTAGTAACCCGGTAAATAATAATAAGAAGAAACAAAAGATTAAGAAGAAGAAAGATAAACAAGGGTCAAAACCTCCAACCATTGCTAAACATGTTGGAAAACAACCAGTTACTGTTACTCGTGCTGGGAGTGTTGATGATGTCAAGATCACCCAAACAACCCGTAAGCCCAAGTACCCTTGCAGACTTTGTAAGGGTAGGCATCTTCTTAAGGATTGCCTAGGTCTATCTAGGGTTATATAAGTATGGTATACGCACCCTCGCCAACCCATATCGTCAGCCTATGAACAACATGCTGATGATCTCCCATCAACTAGTCATGATATAGTTGGGAAGAAGAAAAGTAGAGACAAGTTCCTGTGTATGTTATGCAAAGGGCGTCATCTAACTCATCTTTTCCCTCATATGGAAGAAGCCTCGAAATTCCTGGAAGACATGACTGTTTCAAAACCCCAACTTCCAGCTGATTATCACAAGCTTTCTCTCAACCCTCCAATAGTTGATGGAATGATCACTTCGATCCATTCACTGGTCAATCCGGTTGATCATGTCGTCAATCTGGTGACATCCTTAGTTGAACCAGTTGACAAAGTGGTTGATCCAATACCATCCTCGGTCAATCCCACTCTCCCCTCAGAAAGTGAAACTAAAGCGGTCGATCCGATCCCATCCTCGGTCGATCCCACTCTCCCATTAGAGAGTGTCACCCAAGTGGTCGATTTGTTTCCATCTGTCGACCCCATTCTCTCCTTGGAGAATTAAACTCAAGTGGTCAATCTGATCTCTCCATTGATCGATCCTACTCTCCCGCTAGAGAGTAACCCCGATACTTCCCACGTTTTTCTCGTTAATACAGAATCTCTTGTGCTGAGGGGTATTCCTCCTTCTCCTGTAGGACCCCCTCCAAGTAATGAGGCCATCTATTTTGATTGGGGTGTGCTAATTGGACCTCATCTTCCCTCTTACATTCCTTTCCAGATTATAGTACAGGTTTGTGGTCGAGATGTGCCTCAAACGTTGATAGATGAAGGTTCGTCTGTTAGTATTTTGTCCTCTATTGCTTGTCAATCTTTGGGTTGTCCTCCACTTGTGCCGATTACGTAGAATCTGTTAGCTTTTAACATAAGAACCAGTCAACCTTTAGGGACCCTTCCTCAGTTTCCTGTAACTTTGGGAGGGAAAGCTGTCTTTATTGACGTCATGGTGGTCCAAGACCCCTTGGATTTCTCTTTACTCCTTGGGAGAGATTATGTCTATGCCATGAAAGCTATTGTGTCTACTCTTTTTCATGTGATATCTTTCCCTCACGATGGACGAGTTGTGACTGTTGATCAACTTTCATTCATTGACCTTGCCTGGATTGCCTCCCTGAATGGTTCTTATATGCAGACGGTATCGCCCCCGCCACAGGTCAATTATGTTGTGTTGTCGCCCATGGCTTCAACTTCTGATGACTTAGATCTAGTAGTTGACATGGTGATCTCTTCGATAGGGTTGTTAGCGCCTGATCTATTTACTCCTGTCATGACCCTCGACATGATGTACTTCCAGAGTGTGTTTCTTCCTTCCAGTGAAGACCTCTTGGAAGCCATGACTGAGTTTTGTTCCTTGACATGGTGTCCTTCCAGAGCATTTTCCTCTTAGAATCCATGATCAAGAAGACACCGAGGATAGTTTTTGAATATCTGAGGCAACCTCGTTAAAAAATGAAACAGAGGTCTTTGAGTATAGTTTTCTAATTTCAAGCTCGTTAAAAATGAAACCACTTACAAGGATAGTTTTTTGCGTCTCTGTGGAAACCTCGTTAAAAAATGAAACAGAGGTTACGAGGATAGTTTTTTCGTCTCTGTGGCAACCTCGTTAAAAAATGAAATAGAGGTTACGAGCATAGTTCTTGTTTCTGTGTCAAGCTCGTTAAAAAATGAAATAGTTTTCCCCTTCTCTATTTGAGTCAAGTCCTACGTCTGGTATTTGAAGATTCCTTTCATTCATCTTTGTAGTTGGATGAAACAAAGCTTGGGGGACATTTATTATAGCCTCTAGACTTCATGTTGAAGTTAGAGTCACTAGCTTCTTAAGCTGGGGGCTAAGTACCAACCATGCGTTGGGAAGTCGCAAGCATAGTTTTCTATGGTTCAAGCTTGTGTAAAAATGAAACCAGCTACCTCAAGCATAGTTTCCTCTAGTTCAAGATTGTGTAAAAATGAAACTAGGTTCAAGCATAGTTTTGATTAGTTTTTAATCTTGTGTAAAAATAAAATCTATCCCAAGCATAGTTTCGCTTTGTTTTAAAGCTTGCGTAAAAATAAAAACAATCCCGAGCTTAGTCTTTGTTCTTTATCATGCTTGTTAATACATGAGAATAATTTACTGAGCTTAGTATTTGTTCTCTCTCATGCTCATAAATATGTGAGAACGTAACCAAGTATACTTTTATCACTTTTTCAGACTCGTAAAGGTTATATGAAAAAGGAACCCACTGGAGTTCCCTTTAAGCTCTTTTCAGACTCTCTAAACATGAAAAGATTGCCGAACGACCTTGTTCTCTTCACGCTTGTTAAATTATTTGAAGAAAACGTTTGTTGAGTGATATTTTATCTCTTTTTCGGTCTCATCAGACTATTTTACGAAAAAGGAACTGAGAGAGTTCTCTTTAAGTGTTTTTTAGACTCTCTAAACATGAAAAACCCCTGAGTTTTCTTTCTTTGGACTCGTTAAACAAACATCGAAAGGCCCATATGGGACCGAACCACTCCTTCTTAGGGTTCGTTAAAAATACTCTGAAGGACTCATCCGAAGGATGAGATTATATCGACAAGCATATGTTATCCTCCTCAATCTTGCGTAAAAATAAAGAGGTACTCACCAGAAATGGCGGGGGAAAAATTGGGAAAGAAATGTGTCTAAACCTGTATTCCATGGAAGAGTCTCTTTTGAACATGACACCCTTTCACTCGCCTTGTGTCTAGGTTGGAAAGTCCACTTGTCTCCTGATCATACTCCTATAATATTACAAATTGGTCTGTGATCCTTGTTGTTGAGTCAGTATTTCCAAGACAGTTGTCGTGTCATCAATATGTTCAAAGAGAAATTCAACCCGTAAAGCCTTCTATTACGTCAGCCATTTCTGTAGTCCTTAAGCCTTCTATTGCATCGACCATCCCTGAGTCAGTCCCGAATCACTTGTTACTCTGATCTACATCAAATCTTGTTACTTGTTTCGTGTCATTGATGTGGGATACATTAAGGCCCTCCTGTGATAAGTCTTTTCCTGTTGACTTCAACTCATTATCCAGGAATTAGACTTAGAAACTAATTGGTACCTTGTAACTTGCATGCCTCAATGGAAGGTTTCCTCGCTTTCGACAATGGGTTTTCATTCTTGACCCCTGATCGAGAGATTCTACCGAGTGTTCGACTTCATCTCATTAATTCACATTTGTTGGATTGTACTAGTGTACCTTGGGAGTCATTGACATTAATGGTGATTTCCCTCGCACTTGTTAACGATATACACTAATGACCGGTAATCAAGTGGTTTCTACCATGTTCGACTTCAACACATGTATTCACA